>JBBPQL010000747.1:0-17972 GCA_038092515.1 Boletus subparvulus | reverse complement strand
TCGTATGTGAACGTCTCGAAACGAGATGCCGCGTAACGGATGCGGTCGAGTGTTTCCACCAAATGACGAATGAATTGGGAGGCCTGCATGGAGAGCACTCGGAATGGGCTCTTGGTGAGTGGTCGGGCATCCCGTGTAGATGCTTTTGCTTACGTAACGTTTTCTTAGACTTCAAGCAGCGTTCCCTCAAGAAACTGGAGCATCTCGGAGATACAGCAGTGGATGCCCAGCGATATCATGAGGCCATCTTCCACTATTCGACCGCATTGTCCCTCAATGCCCCCTCCCCACAATGCATTCTCATCAAGAGAAGCAAGGCACGTGTGGCAACCGGGTCATGGAAGGAGGCTCTGGATGATGCAAACCGGGTACATCATTTTTGCCTCGTGGGGGTCAATCTTGTTGACACATCATCATCAGGTAATCACACTCGAACCGTTGTCGCCATGGGGCTACGAGGTGAAGCATGCAGCTTTACACAAGGCAGGAGACTTCGACGATGCGGTTGATACACTCGAAACGATGCACTCGAAAATACTGCAGTCACCTGATCCGGACATTTGTCGTGAGTTGTATTCTTGTTACCATGCTAAAGATGACTCGTTCACATTATTCGACAGAACATAGCGATCAGTACATCAGCCCATCGAGCACACGAGCAACGATTCGCAAAATTGTTCAACAGACTATTCGTCATTCGCCACGTGTCCTCATCAACACGACCACTGGCCGTCTGCACAATCGTGCCGAGCAGGTGTCCGCATTCGAATCCCTACCAGTCTTCAATGAACTTGTATCATCGATGACGCGACGCATCGACTACGTCCGGATCAAGCGTGAAGTGCGACAGTTCTTCCGATACGCGATGCTATCGCACAAGTGGGAAGAGAACGAACCGCTGTTCCAGCAGGTCATACATATAGCTGTATATGACCTGGACAAATCTCCGACTCACGACAAGCTGCAAACGTTCTGCGAGATCGCTCGGGATGCCGGATTTAACTGGGCATGGAGCGATACATGTTGCGTCAATAAATCAGATCACTTCGTGCACCAAGAAGCACTGGTTGCCATGTTCAAGTGGTACAAGGGTTCGGCCATGATGATCGTTTTCCTCCGTGGTGTTCGCTCTCCATCCCAGCGCGGCGCTCTTGTCAGGAGCATTTGGAACACTCGTGCCTGGACGCTCCAAGAATACGTTGCTGCCAGGGTCATCCATTTCTACACAGAGGATTGGACTCCCTATCTGGATTTGGAGTTGCCGAACCACAAAGAGTCACCAGCAGTGATTTCGGAGATGGAGGAAGCCACCGGAGTGTCTGCACACCAATTGATGGCACTTCGTCCGGGCCTAACCAGCATTCGGGAGAAATTGTGTCTCGCTTCGACCAGGCAGACAACGCTGGTGGAAGACGCTGCATACTCTTTGCTCGGCATTTTCTCGGTTACCGGTATACCCGCCATATATGGTGAAGGGGAGGGTTCACTAGGGCGTCTGTTGGCGCATATTCTCACCGGATCTGGAGATGTGAGCATCCTTGCATGGACCGGGGAGTCTGGCAGCTACAACAGTTGCCTGCCCGCCCACATCACTGTATTTAACGAACGAGCGATGTCACACCTTCCGCCACCCATCCAGGAAGGCGAGATTGAAAATACCATCACCGCGTCGGACTCTTCTTCATTTGACCTCGACGTGGCCCTGAGGCTATACGACCGTCTCAACGAACTTCCTGCCCCTTGGTTCGCAGCGAGTCGGCTGAAACTTCCATGCATCGCTTTCCAACTCCCATCTTTTACACGTTATGGCCGCGTTTATCGCGCGGATACTCTTGCCTTTGGGATGGTGGAAATCAAAACGAGACAGGACCTATCTCGGATGAATGCTCTGTATCTCGTTCACCCATGGTTGGATACTCTCATGGAACGCGAAGATATACAAAGTGGCGTATTCGTAGAAGATGATGTCGCGCCACCCTCACCGAACACGGACGCAGAAGAGATCTCTGATGAGGAAATTGACGATGATTCCTCGTCGGTTCATGAACCCGAATCTCCGTCACTCCCTGCTCGCGTGCACATGGTACCGATGGACAAAGAGACGCGAGCACGACGGCTCGTTGCCCGTCTTAGGCAACCATTTGGCGCACTCTTAGTCACGGTGACATCGACGGGTCGACGTGCGGTGGATTACAAGCGGGTGGCGGCTGATACCATGATCACTGTGCAATTTCAGGAGAACGTCTCGTTGGCTGATCTTCTCGATAATGTAGGCACGCTCGATGTTTTGTAACATGCGTAGCATCTCGGACGACAATGGACATGTTTCACTGACTAATGTCACAACAATTGAACGTTCGAACCTATCGGTTACTCGGGCTCGATGCGAGTAAGTGGCATGTGCTCGGACACGACGGAGATTTTGCAACCTTTTCCAAGGTTCTCTGAGGACTCGGGCCTCGGGTCGGTCCTATTGGCGACTCTTCCTCCCCTCCGTACCGGAACGCGGGACATAAAACAGAATTATGGGATGGGAAAGCTACCGGGGGCTGACGAAGGTGCCGTTCGATCGTGCCTCCATGTCAAAAGCGGACTAGATGGTCTGAATCCCCGGTGGTCTAGATTCGGCGCCCTCCCGGCGACTTCGACAAGGCAATTTCCGTCGTTCAGGAAGCCGTACAACTCAGTCCAGGCCATCAAAGTAATCGCGCTGAGATCCCTGGAATTCCTTGACGTGACGAGCATAATCTGAAGGACCACTTTCAAGTCGGTATTTATTTCTACACCAAGATGCAAGGTAGCGGATTATCGACCCTCATCAAGCTCCGTTCCGAGCTGCTTCCAGAGGAGAGTCGAACGCAATCATAAGCCATGGAATAGATAGAGTGGCAGAGGTACAGTACAGGTGGTATATCCAGAAAACATGCATGACATAGAGTACTAATCAAACTGGGGTATACAACAGCCGTGAAAACGCAGAGACGTGTGCTTCGCAGATGGCCGCGAACCAAAATTCGTGCTCGGAATTGTGTTCCTTGATGAGGTTATGAGCGAGCTCGTGGGCGAGGGCGAAGAACCTGGATTCAATGATCTTATCTACACTGGAAGAGAATGATACATGTGGAAACGGCACACACCACGATCTCTGGGCTTGCTGCCAATCACCTTTCTGAACGTCCTGGTCGTCTGGGGTGTCTAGTATCAGCGCAATGTCTCATAGCACCAGGGTAAGGTAGCACTCACGCCATGCTTCGAAGTACCGCAAATTAAGGAAGATGCTTCCATCCCGATTGAATGCAATCGGCCCTCCAGCAACGTCATAGAAAACATGTAAGACTGTCAACGAGAGACCGTATACCTCAACAAGAGGGGTGATGACATTGACAAAACGAGAAAGTATATCATGCATGTTGATCATGAAAGCGTCAGCGTCGGAAACATCTACACAAAACGGTTTCTCATCGTTAGGGTCTTCGCCAGTGTCCATTGAAACCGAATTACCTTCAGTAGTAAAGACCTTCACGTCCCCCATTGTTCCTGGCACATCCTTCAAGTAGCATGAATGACGACGAAAGCCCCAAGCTCACCACGAAGTTTCAGTTTTCCGGTCATTCCAGATACATCACAGTAGCCCACATTGGGGAACTCCCTGATTTCCTCCACCTTGTTGCGGTGATGAAGGAGGGAGGGAAGGAGCTTCCCCGCTTCGGGATTACACGCTTTCATTGCCTTGCCTACATTTGCTCCTGAAAGACGCATCAATAAATATCAGTGTAAGTGTTCGCGAAACTCACGTATATAACTCTGAGGTATCACTTGGCGCGGAGTCCTGACAAGAGGATCAATGATATGGAATCCGCTCACTGGTCAAGCTTACCATGGACGCTGGGGAAATGCAGTATCCCGGGTCTCCGAGGCCCGCGCGCGTGGAATGAATCGACGTGTAAAGTTCTGGATCGGAGTGCGAGTATTGTTTGATGCACGGTCGACAGAATGATGCAGCAGTGTGGGTGAAGGAGTATTCTCTGACGGAGTGCAAGAACCGCCAGGTGCGAGGCGATTTGTAGAAGGTTCATCGCTTGCAACAACAGTACTGGGGCCGGTCGTCGTGACGGATTGCCCGGATACATGATCCGTTGCATGTTTGGGGATGTTGTCAATTACGGAAACTGCGTGGACCTGTTAGCAGACTGCTGGCGGAGAAGGCATACAGAACCGACCATCAAACCCACTTCGTTTCAAAGTCTTCAAGGGCGTGGAAAGAATCGTCGTAAGGAGAAGGGTGTCGCTGAGCTTGGCTGTTCCAAACAATAGCCGACAAAGAGCTGTTGCAATTCTTTTCACCTTAATGAGTACTACAAGCAAGACCATAGAAGGTGGGTCGTCCCAACTCACTCGTACATGTCCGGTTCCGCGTTGCCGGAAAGCCACAATTCAATCCGCCCGCCTTCGTCACGCTTCGTAACTGCCCCCATATCTTGATTTCGCGTCGTCTGATCCTTTCCGATGATAAGAGTTTTGGATACGAGCAACCTCTTGCAGATCCTGACTCTGAAATTCTCGGCGCTGGGAAGCGAGACTTCGGTATGGGTGGCAGCCTCGCGAGTGAACAATGGGAGACGCTGAAGAATCAATGACCGAACTGTTGTAGACTTCTCAGTGTCCCGAATCTCCTTCGATTCTTTGTACTTCTCTTGGACTACGGTGCTCAACTGACGACACCCCAAGGACGCATAAAAGTCTGTTGCATGACTTCAGCCAGAAGCAGCAAAAACGATAACCCATGCGCACCTTCTAGCCCGGAGTCCCGTGGCGCCACAAAAATGGTGTCTCCGAAGAGTTGGTAGGAATCCATATCGTCAGCGATGACGATCTCCCCAGGTTCCCGCAAAACGCGTTCGTATTCCCCCCCGTCAGTAGTATTCTTGCGACGGATACCGAGTAAAATCGGTTTGGACATCATCTTGCTTAGTGTAATATTGGGAATGCGGCGGCTACGAGAGGCAAGGTCACGCAGCTCAGCCAGAAAGCTATTATCTGCGGGTAAGTTTTAGTGGAGACAGAAGTATCAACCCACATACCCTTCATACCCTCCAGCGAGATCATAGAACCGCTCTGGATCTTCTACCAAGCTCTCTGCAATATCCCTTACGGATGGCTCGTTCTTCGAGCCGCAATCCCCCAAAAAGCGGTTTGCATTGGAACCGAAATCCACAAAGACAAACAACTTTGCGTGAAATCCTTCTCCTTGCCCCAAGTAACATTGGGTGGGAGCCAGGTGGTGCCAACCAGTAGAAGATCTCGTTGGGACTATAGGCAACTCGGAGAGTCTGGTACGCTCCCGTTGCGAAAAGCCTGGAACACTATTGGAGTAATATGCAGAACAAGATAAAAAGAAAACCTACTTTGGATACACTCAAATAAACTTTCAAACCATTGGCGGGCCGTCTCTTCATTACTAGGTGGCGTGGTTTCCAGCAATTGGATAAGCGTAGACGTGGGTGGATGTTGCTGTACACCTAGTTCAGTGACAGGAGCTTTCCGATAATTGTCCTGCATGACAGAAAAGCCAAGCGCTTTCCACTGAATACCCAAAAATACCTGGAACAGTATATTAGTAGAGGAGCAATGGAGGAAAAGCCATCGTACATTTCCCAGCTTTTCCAAACAATTCACATGCTTGTTTTCCGCAGGTATAAATGCGATATCTCGGAAGTCGTCTGGATTGTAATCTGAATATTTCAACCGGAGGTTGTCACACAGATATTTGAAAGCGGTTTCCCTGACTGTGGTATCTGGTGCAACACTAGAGAGTGTTACAATCGTCTCCAAAGGAGGGTCACGACGTAAACCAAGGCGATAGAGCAGATCGGCTAGATAGTATGCGATTAATTGTGTTCCATTACAACGAAGTCGACTGTTTACCTTCGCCTGATTCATTCCGCCAGTTCTTACCCCAATCGATCACGGGCAGTTGAAGCTTCCGGAAGGTGTCCAGAGGCGGGTAGAGGTCGAGGGCCCGATAACGACGTTTCTCGCCCATATCACCTTGTGCTCCTTCCGCAGTGAAAGCCTCGAGTACTTCTAACATGGAGAAGTCATTCGGGGTCAGGGTATCTTGTACGTCAAGGAGATAGCTGATGAGGTCGGATATACTCCAGCTCCCAGTGTTTACCATTCTGAGTGCACTGAATGAGCAAGCACAAAAATGGAAGATTATACCTTCCTACCTATCTAAAAGCAGCTGAGGAGGAACATATTTTCGAACGCCGATCGATGAAAGCATCCCTTTCACATCTCCCTCAGTTTCCAGGCCCACAGTAACGATTGGCAAGTCAAGATCTCGGAACAGAGCGGTGTTTGCACTGGAGAGGTATGAATCCCCCGGGGAACACAGCCCGTGAGATGTAGGGATACAATCCTTGCTCCTGAATATTGACTTCGCTAAACCATACAGCTCATCTGAAGGTGACGGCCATACGGCAGCGAGGACGCTTAGAACGCGCTCGGCCCATTCGATTGATAGAGTGAAGTCATATGTTGGATCGGCCGACATGATTTCTGGTTGCGAAATGTGGCGGAGCCAGTCGAAGACGGTGAACTCCTGCCAACCGAAGCTCACGAGTTCCGTGGGAGTGAACCTCGTGGTGATATCATGGGGCATGAGGGATGCAGGAAGCGGACCATCCAAGGGAATACATGCTGTGAGAGACTCCGAACCCATGAAATATTTGATCGAGGACAGATGAAGTGGGGTTCCATTTGCATTACTGAGAGTGATCTCGCTCAGCAGTTGAGCAGTGGTGCGTGCCGAACCATCCTTCCGAGTCAACCACCACTGAAGGCAGGCAACTAGCTCTTCTTGGTTAAGAGCATGTTTGCGGAGATCTTCTAAGACGTCCAGGACCGTTGCAGGGGATATCTTGTGTTGGTCGGGCAGTGCCTCAACGATATGAGGACACTCTTGAATGACATACTGGGGAAGCATCGGTAGGTACTTGAGGAACCTAGCAAGGGCCAGGTCATATTCTTTGATTTCTGGCGCCCAGCAAACACCGGTAGATGAGAGAAGCCTCAGAGGCGCAGTGAAGCACCCATAAAATGCAGCCTCTAGTAATTGTGCAACCTTCGCTGAGGGCGTAGAACGGTGGAAAGTGAAGAATTTGAGGATATGAAGGAACTGCTGATTCAATGTGTCTTGCAACTCTGCCGGTAGTCGAGAATCCGGAGTATCATCGAAACCCGCCGCTCCTTCCCATGCATCTCGAATCTTGGAAAGTTCCAGCTCATATACAACGCGAGACACGCAACCCCCAACATATAATAGTTCCTCATTCCAGACTAGCACCAGCAATGTATAAGCCATTTATACGAGTCTTGAGAAAAGGAGCACTCACTAGCAATATTCCTATCGCTAGGGGGCCATGAGCAGTTGGACGTCACTATAGGACAAGTGACTTACATGAAATCTATGGATTCACGCTCTACAGTAGGAATGAAGTACGAAGCCATGTGACCACCAAAACCCGTCGTTTGTCCAGTGGCGTGACCCTAGAAATCAAGGTCGACAGAAGGTACAGCACAGCGATATAAACACAGACGATGAATATACGTGTGTGCATAGCCCTGGAAACAGGTCAGCCGAAATCCTCACGGTTGAAATCAGGTTTACCAACCCGTTCAAGTCGGCGCGGAGTCCTTGAAAAATAGAGTCACACATACCCATCTGGTCGTTCTGAACTGCGATACTCCGATCATATTCGTCTTTGCCAGTCTTTACATGCCCAATCAACAAGGTTGCGAATAGACGAGTAGCTTTAAGAACTCACATAAATCAAGCCATACTTGAGCTGCGATGGTGGCTGCTTCTTCGTAGACCGGAGTAATTCCGCTGAACATTTTTCGTCCAGTTCAACTTTCACCTCCGCAGTGAATACAGCGAGGTCGACTGCTGTTCCGTGCAGCCGTGTAGGATCTCCAGGTTGCTGTAGGGATATCAGAGATCCTAGGTGGTGGTTGACCAGAAGAGAAGAGGCTTACCTTGTTGTGGGACTCGCCAATCCCCTGAGATGGCGATTCTCCGCTCCCTGTGTGTACCGCGTGCACGACCTCCACCTCGATGGTTATCGCTAGATAAATACAGTCGTCCACGCATACACAACATAACCATGAACCAGACTCACGATGACACTGGATCTCTTTCACGTTCATAATGCTCAAGGGACTGGAATGTTTCAGCTCCCCAGGAACGCCAACGGCCTGAACGGTCCCTGGCAGCTTCTTGATGCGCCCGATGCAATGTTCGTCAACAAACACCCCAACTTCCCTTAAATTAACCATGAACGTGATTGAAGATGCAAGGAATCGCATAAACTCTAATGCCGGTGGTATGGGACCCGCTTCACGCAGGGGGATTTCAAATGTCGTCCATGGATGTCGAGTCTCTCTCGAAGCGAGATTACCACGGCGAACATATAGCTAGTGCCAAGATGAGAATGTAGTACCTTACGAAGAAAGATCTGCATACCTGATCTTCATTATTTCTCCAGTAAAATTGCATCCCATGTCCTCTAATGGTATTTGCGTCGACACGAACCCAAAAGAAGATAAGACCGTACCTCCAGAAGACACGAATGGACTGTCCGTCACGGAAAATAGGCTATAAAACCCTGCGAAAGAATCGACCTAGCATTTTCCAAAGGACTTGAGAAAATATATTCTACTGACCGACACCGAAGGCACCGATCTTCTCTGGGCCAGGGTTCCCTTCAGCTGACAAGTGCAGAAAAATATGAGGCAGAGCGAGAAAAAGAATAATAATCAACACACCAATTTTTGGGAGTCGCATCCAATCTTGCTCTGTGAACGCATCCCCGTTGTTTCTGAACGTCCATTGCGCAACCTTGAAAATGTGATCAGCAAATCAGGGTGAGCATGGGAGGGACAGAGCGCCAATACAGATGTAGACTTCAGATCAGGGAATGTTGATACATTGAGGCTTTCTTCCCTTCGGTCTCTCCGGCCCAGGTATGCTGCGGTTTCAAAGTGGATCTCAACCGCGTGTGATCGAGCGTCGTCAGAATTCTGAAGCAGCTCTCGGAATACTGACGGGACAAGACATTTGAGAGAAGAAGCGCACTAAATATCAAGCAAGTTCCTTACCGGTGAACTCGCCAGAGTAGCGTGCCAACACTTTATCAATCAGCGCACGCTGGTTAACCTCTACCGGTTCATCTGTCCCAGTTTGCCACTTAAGGATTCCAAAGTGACGCCAAGTATGAGAATGATGAAGGTGTGATCGTGGACGATTCGGTCATACACACCAGGTCTTCACGGTCTCCCATTCCGAGCCCTTAGGTTTCAAGTTCTCGTGAATCGGATAGGATGATAAAATAGAAATTCTGACTATTGGCTTAGTAGTGTCGTAGGATGTGGAGTGAGAGCGCAGTCCCGTGCACAGGAAGCCTCATGTGTGTCGCGTGGTCGTGCAAGTTCAAGCTTCAAGTATGTCACGGTAGAGCTTTTTCGCCCCGTTTTTTGAACCCGTTCACTGAATCCTTTGCATCGTGTCTGAAGGAGCAGTTTCTTCTCCTACTCTTTAGACGTCCTCGGTCCCTCCCCCGTGCGACCCGTCTACAGTGTCCAGACTCAGGCTAGGCTGCAGCACCGGACCACTTTGCCCAGCGGTCCATCTCACTTTTTGCTCTTGAAGTGACAACATGGATGACTCCCCACAAGATGTATACGCGAAATGTCTCCCAAGTAATCGCGGATACCCGTTGTGGTTTCCTGAACCGAGCAGTGCGCTCCCGTCCAGCTACAGACAAGATGGACTCCAGATCGGGGATGTTGGCTTTGTCAGTCGGAGGGGAACATTCGACGTCCTTCTCAACATTTCTTACGGCCCAAACCACGCTCTCCATCGACGTCCCGGTGTCTCTTTCACCTTCGATCCTATGGCACTTGATATTAACTACGAACTCAACGTCATATCCAACGCTGATCCTCCTGGTTGTATTATCACCTCCCCTGGCATAACCCGGCCCAGTCAAACACCACAAAGGTAATTTCTTCACGAATGACGTCGGAGAAATGATACTGATTCGTAGCTTGAAGGGCTGGTCACTACGAATTCACTCCGTCCTCTGCCAAGGGCGCAATCCTGATCCTCCCAGATGGCGCTACATCCCACGACGTCCCAGCCAACGAGTGCTTTCGCAAGGTGGCGATGGAGCATGCGTTTGACTGGTACGCAATCGCCAAACAACTCTACGGCGAAAGCATCAACAATGGCTCCCTCTACCTGATTACCGGATTCTACAAAGCACGTTCCTGGTCTCTTGCGTCGTTCCATGGCGCTACAACTATAGAACCTCGACACATATGGGTGGTACCACGAGAGGGCGAAGGTACCACCGCTGGGAGAGATTGGACGTGTACATTTCCTGTGCAGTACCGTGATGGTCCTGGACCTTCCCACAACGGAAGTGTCAATCAAACCATTTTTATAAGTGGATTCAAGATTGCAGTACGGGATGATGTATTTGGATGGCTGTCTCAGAAGCCCGAGGTTCAGCCGGTGCCTGCTGTTCGGCCGCGTAAAGTTCTTTGTAGTTGTGCAAGGTTTCTGCTGTGGCTATTCGGTAAGGAAGATCCTTCAAAACGGCGTCGTGGGGCAAATGGAGGTGCAGATGTCAAACCCATACCCGCGTTATCACAGGTTGGTATCATAGGTCGATTTCACGTATTATACATGATTCAACAACTTTTAGCCCTTTCATCCTTCCGATATTATCAACCGATACCTATTGAACGAGGTTTGAATGCTGACATGTCAATGACTATCACCGAAATGACCCCCCCCCCCAGGACCCCGATGCTTTGGTGGCTGTTACGCATGATAGCGAATGGATGACCTTGATCGATACAGTTTGTCATCATAACCGTGAACATATTTCGTTTTTGACCTCTCGTCTAGGGAGAACTCACACCTGAGGAGCTGACGCAAGAAGACCGCCTCGAAGAATTCTTATCGGAAAACTACTCGCTGGTCTCGCAACCCGATAATAGTAAGTACTCGATCAACGTGAGCGTCGCTCACTTCTGATTCTTCTTAGGCGCCGTGTATCTCCAAGGCAAAAGGTGGGCAATTCTCCGTCACCCTGTTTGAAAGGTTCATTGGGTTGTGTTGGCAGCGAGGATATCAGTAATTCAGTATTAATCTATGCCCGTACGTGGTCGTACTTGGTGCTGACGCAGGCGTGCAGCAGGAAGTGTCGTCTAAAACCGAAGGATTCTGGTATCTTAAGCCTTCCAGTGACAATTTTCCGGTTGCCATCACGCGTACGTACCCCTGTAAAATTTGTCCTTTTAGACGTCAAACAATCATCTCGCAGTTCTCCGAGCTGAGGATGTCGCTGCTGGTTTCAAGCGAATGCCTGTCGGATTCTATGTTCTCGTTCAATTTGATGGCACTAAACGAAGAACTGAAAATAAGCCAGCACGCCTCCATGACAGCACTGTTGAATGGGATGATATGATTCACCTGTGGGACATCTCTATTCTATTTGGTTTGCCGCCCTCATGATTTCCAGGCCATCCGAGCCCTCTGCCAAGGTTCAACTCTCTGTATGTGCATCCTTTGAGTTTTCCCCGATGCTGGGAAACGGAGAAGTCCTCCGCACTGTGGAAACCTGTGTAGAAGACTTAATCGACCACACCCATAGTAAGCATCCATTTCATGCATTAGTGGCGAGTGCTGAAGCCCAGTATAGTAATCACGTTCTCTCCGGCAGAGGGAAAACCTGGGTCATTTTGTTCTTCTCTCTTTATTGCCACAGGGCGACGGCGTTCCCAGAAGTCAGGAGCTGCTTCGGACCATGACGAGGACGTGAGTCGGATGATAGCGTGCAAGTACTGTCCTTGGCTGATTGTAGCTTGATTAGTTTGACTGGGAAGAGTCTTCGAATCTCGCCCAACTAACTGATCAAGGGCACGATGTTCTACTCCGCTACCGCGATGACACTACAAAGGAGAATGTTGCGGTCTCTGTCGGATATTTCGAGCGCGCTCTTTCGATTTGCCCTAATGACCATCACTGTTATGCTGCTGCACTATGCAACCTAGCCAGGGCCCACTTCATCAACTGTCAGATTGATCGTGAGCCTCTGGAGCTCTCGACATCTATCTCGTATTATCGAGAAGCGCTCGAGTTGCGACATGTTGGTCACCCAGATCGACCTGGGACGTTGTTGCACCTAGCCAAAGTTCTCTTATATCGATATGGGGAGCTTGGACTCGAAGAATTTCCAGGCGAAATTGTGGAGTTTGCATCAGAAGTCCAGGCTAGTTGCTCCATGGTCAGCCATGAACGTCGAGCTGCTGATCTCGCACTACAAACGTACGCACTCTACAAGGCCATAAAATCCGGTAGTTTGGCCGACATTGACAAGTTGATTCCGACACTCCGTCGAGCGGTAGAAGATATTCCTCACGACTATTTCGACAAGCCTCAGAGGCTGACCAATCTCGGCCTCGCATTGGGGGTCCGCTATGAGTTCTGCGGCTATCATGGTGACCTTGACGAGTCGATTGCAACACACAAAGAAGCCATGCAACTCACCCCCTGCGATCTCGATTCACCGACCCACCTACAGTTCCTGAAGGAGTGGGCCAGAGCAGCATTGGCAGGTGGCTCGTGGAAAGATGCTTTGGTGACCAGTGTTAGTATCTCCTTTTCCTCTGATTTGCGTTCCGGGCCTGACACCCTTGGTTTGGATAAATCGAATCGATCTCAATGCGCCCCCTTTCAGATGGCATCGGTTAATATCGTCTTATTTGGAGAGAAAGGTGTGGGAAAGAGCTCGGTGATCAACCTGATTGCGGGTCACCAGGTCGCAAGCGTTTCCCCAGACGCCAACGGACGCCCCCTATCCTCCAAACGGTATAGCTTACCCGTCGGCGGCAGGGCGTTTCGTATTTGGGACACAGCAGGGCTGGAGCAGCCAGAGATAGGCGCTGTCGGGTACATGGCTGCCATCGAAGGCGCCCTCGCGCTCATCCAGCAGCTCGCCCAGCAAGGCGGCGTCGACCTCCTTCTCTTTTGTATGCGCGGGCACCGCGTCACCGCGACGACGCTGAGCAACCATAGGTTATTTTACGAGGTACTATGCCGGTCCCAAGTACCCATCGCGCTCGTGATCACCCACCTCGAACGTGAACCGGACATGAACGCGTGGTGGACGCGCAACCTGCACAGCCTCGAAAAGCGTGGTATCAAACCTGCCGGACACGCGTGTGTTACTGGGTTGCCCACGCACAGCAAGTACCCAGAGTCGAAGGCAAGCATCGAGCGCATGTTGCGTGGATACAACGGTCAGGGAAAGTACATCATGCCAGCTGATTCGTGGTTCATCGAGTTCTTGCGCTCCTTTGGACGGTTCGCTCCACCGAAGAAGGAATTGAAGGAGGAGGAGCTGCTCAAGGTCCTCACGAAACGGTGCAAGCTGAGTCCGAAAATTGCACAGGAGCTTGCGGAGAGGTTGGCCGGACATGAGGGCGGTGTCCTGGACTAGTATTCACATTCGTTTTCTGGACGGCTTGACTAAGCGCATTTATGCGGTATCTAGAGAAGGGGATCTACTTTGAATCACGCGATTTAAGTTTTGAGGTACATAAAGCATGACGAATGTAGTGACCTAAGTGGCTGAAAATAACCACGACAAATTATTATGTACATAGTAGTAGAGTTAGGAAGTGCTAGAATCTATGCAAGCAGCTACTCGTTGCGCTACATCAAGGTCTAGGAAGCACCGTTTCGTCAGGATATGAATCAAATCCTTTCCTCTCGGAAAACTCTTCTCCATCGACGACCCCAAAGCCTTCGAAATACGACCAATCCAAGCCTCGGACGGCATCGAGAACTTGCCTTGATCATCAAAGCGCGAAAGAACACCCTGAAGGATATCCCTCGACTCGGTACACTTGGGATGACCGTCCAGCGTCGTGATACACGCATGTCCAGCCGAGTGAATACCGTTCTTAACCAGTGTCTTGCCGTTTCGCTGCCACCAGTCCTCCATGTCCGCTTCTCTCTCCAAGTGGGTCACGGCGAGCGCTATGGGCACTTCTTTCTTCCCAAGGACTTCGTAGAACAATCTGTAGTTGCTCTGTGTGGTTGCTGTGATCTTGTTCCCGCGTATACAGAACAGGAACAGGCTGATGCCGCCCGTCGTACTCAATCTTCGAATGAGCTGAACAGCTTTCTCGATGGCACCGACGTAGCTGTTCGGATCAATTTCAGGTTCTTCCAAGCCAACGGTATCCCATAAACGGATAGTAGTGGAGCCGAGTTGGAACTGATACTCGGAAGAATCCAGGGTACAAGGCGCACTGTCTGGCGAGACCGATGCGATTTGCCACCCCGCGAGCAGATTGATGAGGGAACTTTTTCCGACGCCAGTCTCTCCAAACAACAAGATGTGTAAGTTTTTGTCTTTGGGGGGTTCGGCCCGCGGATGGAGTGATTGGTTCATAATGAGATTGCGCACGAGCTCCCGGCACACCTCGCGACGCCCAGGTACCTGTGGATGACAGTCGTCGGACAAGGTGGTAATGCAAGCGTGGCTGGTGAAGGACATCTCGTAGTCGGAAAACATTCCCGCGTTGGTCGCCCACCATTCCTCCATAGAGCGTACGGCATCGAATGTGGTTGACCGACCCTCGAGCTCTGTGATGACCGCAACCACAGGAGTCGCCGGAGAGAACTGGTCGCGCATTTTCATGATGAGATCATACGTCCTCTTTGTCGCCGTCATAACCGGGGAGATTCCACGCATGCAAATGATCAAGAGATGGACACCACCTGTCTCGTTGAGGTCCATGAACAACGATCGCAGCGCCCCCTGTGCACGCTCTTGCGGTCCACTCCCATGTAGTCCCTCCTCCACCCCAGCGGTATCCCAAAGGCGGAACGTTTGGCTGCCGGTCTCCCAGTCATAGTAACTCGATGTGGTTGTGACGGGGCTAACATCGTTCGCCACGACTGCCCGCTCCGAATTGAGCACGAGGTTGACAAGGGAACTTTTCCCAAACCCAATTTCACCCGCGATAACGATGTTGCGGGTCAGTTTCGGTGAAACGCCGTCAACGATGAGGTAGCGAACAAGTCGCTGACACAACTCGCGACGGCCAGGTAACTTGGGATGGCAAGTGTCGGGTAAAATCGTGATGCAAGCATGAGCAGAGAACACCATGTTGAACTCGTGAAGGGCTGCGACGTTGTTCGTCCACCATTCATCCATGGAAGAAATGATATCTGGCAAGGCCGATCTTTTCTCAAGGTCGGTGATGACAGCGACGAGTGGGAGATCCGGAGCAACCTTGTCACGAATCCGCACGATGGTATCGTATGCCTGCTTCATGCCTCTGGTAACCCTGGGGAGTCCGCGCATGCAGAGTACCAGGAGATGGACGCCACCTCCCCTAGTCAGCTCCGTGAGAAGCGATCGGAGCGCATCCTGGGATTGCTTTGGGGATACGGTTCCGAACGAGCCTTCGCTAAGACCGGGCGTGTCCCAAAGACGGAACGTCTGAGTGTCAGAGACCCAATCATGAAATTCCGTTCCGATGGTCACGCCACGAACGTCATACCCTGTGGCAGCGCTTTCCGCGCCAGTTACGAGGTTGATTAGGGAACTTTTCCCGACTCCGGTCTCTCCTGCGACGACGATGTTCCGAATGAACGCGAGTTGCGTACTTCAGAAAGTGTTAGCCCGGATCGTACGTGAGTTCAAAACTCTTGCCTTATGGATAAGTTTCTCATCATCCAACTTGCTGACGTGTCTAGAGAGAGACTGCTACGGTACGTTTCTGGAACTGCAGAAGAGGGAGCACTCACTTTGTACCACCGCGCTGGAAGCTCAGGGAGAGCAACGACGAAGGGTTGCCAGAACCATCCTCGTTGCTCTCACGAGCTTGGGGGTCTTCTTGAATTGGCAAGCCCTGTGATTTGAATGCTAGCCGGTCCTTACTGATAGATCGATATGATCTATCACCATGCCTCGCGTTTTGCGGTCACCAACTATTTTAGTAGCGGGGCCCGGGGAGCCGAGATCATTACTATTCGAGGTTTTTCTCCGAAACCCGGGACCAGCTAAGTGGATATGAACACAAAGTCGAGGGTATAACGTGAACATTAGAGCCAGATACACCGAACGCTAGGATGCGGTCATTCCGAGATATATGGCTCTG
The DNA here is from genome assembly GCA_038092515.1 of Boletus subparvulus. NCBI lineage: Eukaryota > Fungi > Basidiomycota > Agaricomycetes > Boletales > Boletaceae > Boletus > Boletus subparvulus. The sequence goes on along the minus strand of JBBPQL010000747.1, from coordinate 1,721 downwards.
CTTGCTTCACCAAACAATGTACCGGGATGCGAATCCAAATGGACAAGTCAGGTAGTGTGACGGCCATCGACCGTAGTCGTCGAGAAGTCGAGGACGACATGGATTTCGTCGTCGTCACAAAGAGTATGTTTTGTTTTTTCTTTTCGTCTACGTGAATAGGTCGATCGGAGTGAGTGACTGGAGGACGCGTTACAGCGGTGTGCAGAGCTAATGAGACTGCGGGAAATTTTGAGGCGCGGCGGTCGGACGAAAAAGGAAGTCATTACTAGTAGTCAGTGATCAGTAGCACGTCGCCCCTCCTCCGTAGCTCTCTTGTTATTGATCGGCACCGAAATAGCGAAGTCGAACAAGCGTGAAAAAAATCCTCACAGACAGTCTCAGGCAGCCAGAGCAACGGGGTAACCCAGAGGATCACGATTCACCATCAAGCTTCCCATTGCTGCAAAGTTGAAAGGAGCAAACATAACGAACACATGAAAAACGAGCCATCAAAGAAAAGGAGACGAAGACACAGCAGCACATCACGAGAGAAAAATTGATAGGCCCCAGCAACACAGGAATGGTGGAACCTGGAGAGAATGTTGTGCGTCCAGAGAGGAGCCAGGTCCGCGGTGTCTGCCATGTTCAAGGAGATCTACATGGCACAGGTCTGCGTTGCCAATCAACTTGCCCATTCTTAGTGGGCATCTGCGACAATGCCTCGCTCCGTCGATCTGCCTGGCGTGCAGCTCACACCAATGGCAGCGGCGATTCTCTCAGACATGTTCAACATTGAGTGGGGGCTTCGCGGGCTGACACTGAGAGAGTGTGATTTGGATGATTTCGTTTGTTGATCATGTCCCCTTTGCCGTCGTCCGCTGACCCCTGGACAGAAGTTGAAACCGGTCCTACACACACTCCTCATCCCAGGAACGCTCGAGTACCTTTCGGTTGCATCCAATCGTCAACTCAAGCCACCTGTGTTCAAACTCATCAGAACGTATGCATCACAGGTGGGTCTTATCCACACATCGTCCGTCAGGGGATAGGTGCTAATACCAGGATGGCAGGCCAAGAGCTTACAATTCCTAGATCTTTCGTCGACCGTCCTGGATAGAAAAGCGGTCAACTATATCGTCGTGTGTCTCGCTACTGCTCCCGATCCCAGTCTTGTCTCGCTCCACCTACTAGATGATCGCTCCCTTTGTCCAAATGGACTCGAACTGCTCAGTAAGTGCCCCTTTGATTGCGGATCCACTTGGATGTGAGCACCCTCCAGTGATCCGTGACTACCCCAACGTCGTACCAGGGTCTGGGGCTGCCAGCACCCCCACTAGTCCGTTGTAAAACAACAAACCTTACTATGTGAGTAGTGAGGTCTATGTATGTGGGGGTCTAAGGGCGCGATAGGCTCGTCCCCAAAGAGGATCCTATGAGGTTAGTGAAGACTCGGGCGAAAGGGATGATGAGGAGAAGGTAAAACTGGCCGTCCGAAGGTAGTCCGGACCGCGGGAAAGTAGGCCGGTCGAAGACCGGTCTGTCGGGCGTGCAGTGGAGCAGTGGAGAAGGTGAGAAGGTGGTTGACAAGCCCCGTAGTGGACTCGGATGTGTGGAAAATGGTAGACAGAGCGTTCCGGAAAGCGCAATATCAAACAGGTGCGAAAAGATGCATTCAAAATGTGAAGTACAAACTCTTTATAGTCCGGGAATTGCCCAGGACTGTGTAGTTATGGTAGATAAAG
>JBBPQL010000746.1:0-17979 GCA_038092515.1 Boletus subparvulus | reverse complement strand
CCTCGCCCATCTTCGCTGTATCGCCCACCATTGCCCACCATTCCGTTCTGTGATTGGAACGATGTGGGCAGTGGACGATGGTTTGGCGAGCGAGATCGCGTCGACGTTCTACACATATGGTGGACGAATCAGGTCGTCTGGATCATACTCGCGCAGCGTTCGCGCTGAACAAGACGATGAAATCTATGCGTGCATTAGAGCAAGAGACTCTTTACATCCATATCGGTCCTAGTCCTAGTATATCCTCGTTCGCTTTTCGCTTTGCATTGCTCCCACTCGCTGTGTTACTTTCGGCCCATTGCACTTGCTCAGTGTGACCCCACTCACACCTCCTCACTTGCACAGCTACAATCAATGGCTCAACATTCAATATTGAATGACGTCGTACTAAGCCACAGTACGTTGTGTAGCCTTCACATAGTAGTACCCTGTACTAATTACCATGCAATCACCATAATCTATCCCTCATCATCTTTGTCCACCATTGTTATCCGAGTGCATTTCTGGTGCGAGCTTTGTTTGTCTGAGAATGTTGGTGGTGGGTTGGTGGTGCGAGCGACGACGACGATCGCTAGCGGCGGTTATCACCGTCCGAGTCCTCATTGTGTCTGTGTGCAAGTGACGATCGCTGTCCGTCATCGTCGCGGCATCATCGTCTGAGAGCATCGGTGGTGTGAGAAACGACGACACTCACTGCCAGTGGCACTAGCGGCAGTAATTGTTGTCGTTGTGGGGTAAGTTGAGCAGGCATGGGCTGAAGTGCAAGCGGCGACGCACCGTGAGCGAGAACTTGAACGTTCGCTAACGGCAGTGATCATCGTCGTGTTCTCATCTTGGCTTTGCGAGCGATGACGACGACGTTCGTCGTCGGTTGTCGGTTGGGCATCGTCGTCATGGGGTAAGTTAAGTGCCGGTCGTGGGTTGAGAGCGTGAGTGACGACGCACCGTGAGCGAGGACGCACCATGAGCGAGGACGTTCGCTAGCGGCTGATTGTTGTGTCCTCGTCGTCTGAATGCACTAGTTGTACAGGGGGCGTATCAAGATATTCACCGTTGTTTGTACACTTTCCCAGGGCTCCGTTATCTTAGAATTCAGGCACATTGCTCGTCTAGTTGTCAGAACTCGCCCCTTTTAGGGGACTCGCAACTTAGGGATCAATTTTCGACAACACATGAAATCTCGGGCAACTTCGACAGTATGATTCAGACACAGGTCAACGCGGGATTTTAATGCCGGGTCATTCGACATGATTTTGTGCTTCCATTTCCAGCGCCCATCTGTCAAGCAGAGTTTGGGCAAAACAACAACCACAACAGCCAAGGATGCGAGAGTGGACGAAAGCGCGCTTCGTGCTCTTGATTCCCACCTTACCCACGCTTTATATACCGCCATTTCGTCGGTTCGTCTACACCAAGTTCCTTCCCTCTTGGACTTACTCTGACATCGCGGACCCCCATTACCTTCATTCTCAGTTGCTTCCTCGTTTTATCTCGTCTGGTATTTTGCTCATCGCTCATCATCTCGTTCCGTCCTTGAGCGCTCCACATCTTTACCTCGCTCACACCTTATTGTCTCTCACCGATCACCCATTGTTCTCTTATTTGTGCCTCGTCTCTGACGATTGCAGCAGGTGTGTCTTGTAATCAAGCAGTCGTTCCAAGTCACATATTCACTGAGGTTATCAAAACCCAATAACTCCGAATTGGTCATAGATGGCGCCAGACAGGATCCGCTTAATTCACTTGAAAACACGAACAGTGTACTGGCATGAGGTCAATGCCATATCGTGGGACAAGATCTGGACGATTTCTCATATCTGGGACAGAGAAGGGGAGACCACGATCCCCCTGGGGGAAGTTTCTTGGAAGTCGACGTCGTTCTCGAGCGAAAATCGGTTCAATGTTATGTTCGAGAAAACCCGGCAGATTGTTGAAGCACGCGGCGCAGAATATGTATGGATTGACGCTGCCTGCATTCATCAGGATAAGGAAGAGGAAAAGAAGGAACAAGTTCTACTTATGGGGACCATATACTCTCAGAGCGCTGGTTGTGTCGCCTTCGGGACGCTCTCACCCGAGGACCGATTTGTAGAGATCGCTTCCACATACGATGACGGCCGGAAGGCTTGGGTATGCGATTGGTTTGAGCGAGTGTGGACATTCCAGGAGCTCCAGCTGCCTAAGGTACTGCTATTCGTCTCCGGAGATCACATTTTAACGCGGGACGAAATCTATCTCTCCATCTTGATGATGTCCCCGTACCTCACATCCCCCTATCGATCACCTTCGTCTCGTCCCAACGACCCCCGCCTCTCGATCCAGGATGTAATCAACACCCTTTCACCCTTGTCGAGGTCCAATACCCAGCGCTCGCTGATGCAGACTAGCAAACGTGGCTGTAGCAGTGTTCACGTCCACGACAAGGTTTATGGCATCCTCGGTGTCCTTGGTCCCCCATTCTCTAAATTGAAAGTGGATTATAATATCAGCCTCCCGCAAGCAGTGCTGAATCTCATGGTGTTGATGCCGCCAAATGACGTTCTTGACACCCTCACGTTCAACACGCTTCCTCCGACGGACAACATCCACGATGCCCTTCATTGGTCTGGAATGATCAAGCTCGATGAGCCCACGGAACATCCGTCCTACGAGACAGATACTCATCACCCGACGAGTGCACGCGTCGTTGTTACCGGCGAGGCGCCACACGCTACCACCGTCGTCCATAACGCACCACTCTGGAAAGTGGTGGTTAGGAAGCCAGAGGACACTCACGCGGAGTTAGCTGACACCCGCGTTCTGGCTTGGCCCTCTACCGCCGTTCTCTCCCAGTATGCCAAGCTCACGAACGACTTTTCCAAGGTGGAGCGGTCTGCACAGTATGCGGACGCCGTTGGGAGGGCTGAGAGAAGTCTGGCGGCAAACTGGGCATTGCTCAAGCCGTTGCTCGAGCATGGTGCCAGCGGCGGTGGCGATGGCGATGAGCTTTTGTCTATCCTTCAGAATCCGCCTTCCAAGGCGAAGCCCAGTGGTATCCCATCCAACAGGCTTGGAGATGCGAGTCTGTTTAACAAGAAAGTCACCGTGCTCGTTTGCAGATCCAAGGCAGACAAATCATTTCATTATGGGATCGTGGTGACGCCCAACGAGGATGGTACCTGGCACAAAGTGTGTACGGCCTCGTTCTCTGATAGTTGTGTCGTAGCCACTAGCAGGGCTCGTGTAGAGAGTTCGGTCGTGATTGGCAAGTGATAGCCGCGTCGATCTTCATTTCAAAGCTGTAGAATTATTACCCGCCAAAACATTGTCGCCGAGTCCAAGTCACATTGATGTGGAATAAACGACTTTCAAGAATGTCTAATTCACAGTCCAGTACAGACAGTCCAAATCAGTAAACTAGACAAGGTCCCCTGTATCCGAGCCATCACCGAGCAGTGTCACTTCCTCCTCCGGAATTTGAACCTGACAAGTCCGTCGCATGACCTCAACAAAACTGCCAGGTTCAAATTCTGAACACCTTCAAGTTGTTACGCTCAAGCACTGGCTGATAGACTCCAGACTCTTCGATCTCCTCGATCGTGAGAAACGCAGGCTTGGCCACCCTCTGTATCATCGATTCTTCTCCGGGCAGAGAGACCAACTTGCGCTTTTTCAACTTCGCCCTCGACCTGTCCGAGTCAGCGATGTCCGACGCGCATGAGTCCATCAAATGGGGAGGGGGGTGACATGCTTCGAGTCAAACCTACGTTATATTCACAATGATACCCCGCCAGAGCGTGAGGCGCAGTATACTTTGTTGTCGGCGCGGGTCAGCCTCGTTCGCATCCACGCGCTCCAAGTTGGCTCACTCGCAGGACGTGATGATCTCGTATGTTTCTTCGCGGTGACAGACTGCGTAGGGGTCCAAGTGATAGGTATCGATCTGTCCGACGCATTGAGCGCAATGCACTGCTGCAGCGTACGCATGCGAGAGCGGCGGCGACGCGTAAAAGAGACGTCGAGTTTGAGTGAGTGCGTGAAGGGAACGACTGCAGAGAGCAAGCGTGCAGAAGGGGGTCTTCAATGTGGGCTTTTATCCCGTATCGTCGTCGCCTGAAGGTCACGATTCTGCAATGATGCGCGGCCCAAAGGCGGATGGAGAGGTACATACACACACCCCTTTGATTCTTGGTTTGCCTGTTAAGATCAAGAAGACGGCTGTGTGGAGAATGAATTAAACTGATCCATACCAGCACGGAGATTCAACGACTCGTCGTGTACACAAACTTGAATCGGGTTGACCATATATATGGTCACGTGACCTCATGTCGTCGTCAAATTGGAGGCATAGAAATTCTAATAGAAAAGGCGTCGTCGAAGCAAGCATCCAGGATGCAGAGCGACGACGTGATATGGTCCGTGATCAACACCCAATTCTGCTCGTACAAAATAAAGTCCGTGCGCTTTTCTAATCACGCTCCCTTATCCAAGTCTTGACCGCGCCTGCCACCCTTTCAGAACTGCGACACAGAATTTCTGCCGCAACGAGTACAACGTCACCGGATTCTGCAGCAGGCAGTCATGTCCGCTCGCAAACTCGCGGTACGCGACCGTGCGTGAGCACCAAGGTGCGCGGTCTGCTCGAGATTATCCGTGCACCGATAGGTTGAAACTCTGCACTCAGCTGTCACCACAGCGGATAGTTCCAAGACTACCATGCACGAGGCATTCGATAAGCAACATTTCATAATAATTCACAAGGCTGTCATGGAAAGGTTCGTGGCATCCAAGTAGGAACTAAGTAGTCTTGTGACCTTATTTAACCATCAGCGCTCATCACTGACCAAGGTCTGGCCAACTGGCGAAATCATACTTTCGGCGAGTCATCTGATATGAGATTTGCCCACCTTCACAGCACTACTCATGCACTACTGCAATTACGGACCAATTTTCGAGATCACACGAATCTCGCTGGCAGGGTGGGCAACCCCGACAGTGTGATTCAGACACAGGTCAACGCGACATTTTAATGTCGGGTCATTCGATATGATCTTGTGCTTCTATTCCCGGCGCCTATCTGTCAAGCAGAGTTTGGGTAGAACAACACCAACCCAAATGGCCAAGGATGCGAGAGGTGGAGGAAAGTGCGTTCCGTGCCGATTATGTGCGTCCATTCCCGGCGCCCATCTGTCAAGCAGAGTTTTGGCTAGAATAACAGCAACCACAATGGCCAAGGGTGCGAGAGGGGGAGGAAACCGCGTTTCGTGCTCTTGATTTCCACCTTCCCACGCGCTTTATAAATTATATACCACCGTCGTTCGTCGATTCCTCCACACCAAGCTTGGACTTACTCTGACATCTCGGACCCCCATACCTTCATTCTCAGTTGCTCCTCCTCTTTTCTCGTCTGGTGTTTTGCTGATTGCTCGTCATCTCGTTCCGTCCTTGAGCGCTCCACACATCTTTACCTCGCTCACACATTACTGTCTCTCACCGATCACCCATTGTTCTCTTATTTGCGCCTTGTCGCTGTCCATTGACGTAGGTGTGTCTTATCATTGGGCAGTCGTTCCAAGTCACATATTCACTGATATTATCAAAACCCAGTAACCCCGAACTGGTCATAGATGACGCCCAGGATTCGCTTAATTCACTTGAAAACAAAAATAGTGTACTGGCATGGCGGCCGACAATTTAAAATCAGGCTTCTAATGCGAGCGAGTACGAGATTCATCCAGGTAACTCGGCTCAACAAGTTCTGCTGAAATATTATACATATACTTAAGAGAAGTGTAGGGGTGCCGAGGTAGCACACACCAGTTCGCTCTAGTCCCCTCCCATCAAATTCGGGATGGCTTTCCTGACTATTCTTGCATTTTCACTGTTCCTCATCTCTAACGCGTCGTCAGTCTTGGACTCGGACATAGATTTACCAGCACTCGCCGCTACATCATCAAATGTACTTGGTCCTGTGGGCCAACTTCACATCGCGAACAATTTCATTGCGCCAGATGGGTATAACCGATCGTGAGTTGATGCTCATTGTCGCTTCTTAAGACATTCCTAACATTTTGTAGAGCGACTCTTGCCAATGGTGTATTCCCTGGGCCGCTGATCCGAGGAAACAAAGTGAGACTCCTACGACAATATCTACATGGGCGTACTCATGCCTTTCTAGAGTGATCAGTTTAGTATTCAAGTTTTGAATGAACTCACGGACGATACCATGCCTCTGGAAACCAGTGTCGTAAGTAATCATACATTGAATTGCGCGAACCGCATCCTCATATGCCTCCCAAAGCATTGGCATGGAATCTTTCAGCACAAGTCCAACTGGGCTGATGGTGTTTCATACGTCACTCAGTGCCCGCTTCGCCAGCAGGAAACGTTCGTGCAGAATTTCAATGTCATTGGTCAGAGTGGGACATACTGGTATCACTCACATTATACAACTCAATCTTGTGATGGGCTTCGAGGACCGCTGGTTATATATGATCCCGAGGACCCTCTGGCAGATTTATACGATGTTGATGATGGTAAGTTTTCATCGATTTTATGTCCATGTTCTGTCTTGTGACCCGAATAGAACATACCGTTATCACGCTCTCAGATTGGTGAGTATTTCATGTCGAACAGAAAGGTTTGTGCTGACCGGGTTTAGGTATCACATATCCTCTATCACGCTCGGCCAAATCTTCACACCGGTGGTTGCGAACTCGACATTAATCAATGGCAAGGGTCGTTATGCGGGCGGACCACCGACTGCACTCTCGGTCATCAATGTCCAACAAGGGTTACGATATCGCTTTCGCGTGGTTTCCATTTCCTGTGATCCATTCTTCAACTTCACAATTGATGGTCACCGAATGACCATCATCGAGGTCGATGGGGTTGAAGTGCACCCCGTAGAAGTTGACTCGATTCCCATCCTTGCTGGTCAACGCTACTCCGTGGTTGTTACAGCAGACCAGCCCGTCGGGAACTATTGGATTCGTTCTTTGAGCAATCTACCCAACGTCACGTTCGATGGCGGTCAAAATATGGCCATCCTCCGATATCAAGGAGCACTAGAGGAAGATCCTACGTCAGCTGCTGGCCCGTACGAACTCTCGTTCGATGAGGGCAAACTTCACCCACTCGTCAACCCGGGCGCTCCCGGGATACCTGAGATCGGAAAGGCGGATGTGAACCTTGTACTTTTTGCGGGTTTTACCTCGGAGGGGTACTTTACACTTGGCAATGTGTCCTACGTCCCCACCACTGTCCCTGTGCTTCTCCAGATTCTCAGTGGAGCAAGAGATGCGTCGCAACTGCTGCCGAACGGAAGTGTCTATGTACTTCCTCAGAATAAGGTTATAGAAATAAGCTTCCCCGGCCCTAATATTATTTTCAGTGGCCCCGTAAGTGCCACGCTCATAAAACACCGATCCGTGCTGACTGTGTATGCATTTCTCAGCACTCTATACATCTGCACGGCGTATGTGTTTCCACTGCGCCTTTCTTTGCCCCTAACTGAACTGTTTGCCAGCACAACTTCGATGTTATCAGGATTGCGGGTAGCAATAAGACGAATTTCGTGGATCCTGTCCGGCGCGATGTCGTCTCCATGGGTATCAGTGCCACGGACAACGTGACCATCCGTTTTGTCACGGATAATCCGGGACCTTGGTTCCTTCACTGGTGAGTGGTTACCTCGAGTGCTATAACATCGCGATGTCACGCGCCTATATATAGTCACGTTGACTGGCATCTCAACCAGTAAGACCACTTCAATGGACTAGCACGATTCCAGGACTAATCCCCGTGTCTAGCGGATTTGCTGTGGTGATGGCAGAAGCACCGAACGAAACGGCCTATGAAGAAGCGGCAGTAGTTCCACGTACGTCCTGTGCCTCGCTGTGCGAGCGCAAACTGCAGAGATTGATCACTTCCCGCACAGCGGACTGGACTCAACTGTGCCTCCCAAAGCAGGCCTAGGGACAAAGACGCCTGGATTTCCAGCGTCCATCACAGGTAGCCAAGTGTGCACGGCCTCGTTCTCTGATAATTGTGTCACTATGTAGCAGGGCTCGTGTAGCGAGGACAGTCGTGATTGGCAAGTGACGGCCGCGTCGATATTCTTTTCAAAGTTGTAGTTTTACTCGTCAACAAGAATAACATGCCCATTCAGAAAGTAGGTACCGTCGTCAATGGGAGTCGGATCACTGCCGTGTGTAGGCACCTTGATGGGGAAATGATTATCGTCGTCACTGGCAGGCAAGGCAATGAAAAGCATCGTGAATCCAATATAATCCGCAAGGGCCATCGAGTGGCACAGCCCGCTACGTTCGCACTCAAACCCCAATGCATCGCAAATATAACGTAGACGAGATGCACCGCATTAGAACGGCAGAACGAATCTCAGCAGCATTGAGCTGCTGAACACGCCGCTTCAAGCTCATCACACGAGTGCCCTTGCCCGCCCAACAGGCAACTGAAAAAAACATATGTGATAAGAACGTGCCGCATATAAGTCGCGCCTTGACTCCAAGGAACTCCATGAGCATTCCAAAACTCGCACAACAGGTAATTCCCGCTATGGTAGTAGTGGGTTCTTTCATACCCCCCCCTCAGAAATCAATTTGGCGGGAATTTGCATGTTCCTGTCCGCAGTCATTGTACTTGTTTGTACGTGGCTTTGGACCTGTTTACTACTTAGCTCTTGGCTCGGCTCCTTTATACAGTGCAAGTCACCATAAGGTGGCACCTCTGCTGAGGCCACAGTTTTAGTCTGGATGCTCTGAGATTACATTTTTAGACTGAAATATGATCTAATTTGCATAATTTCTTGAAAAAACATATGATTATGTAATCATTCACTTTTGTGGCTCAGGGCAACAAATAAACATTAGAAGCCAACCTATGACCCGCCCGACAAAGCGACAGAGACAAGCAAAGCAGCAAAGAGCCTCCTGAGCAAAGGCCTTTGATAGTGGATTCATTGAGGATCTATTAGAAATCACCCTTGTGTTGAGAATCCCGGTATTTCTTATTCAGATATTCTTATCCTGATACCAGATTCTAGAACAGTCTATGACCTTATCTTTATGCTATTCATATTACTCATCTTATCAAGATAAGCTATCTCTTATCTTATGGTCTAGACTCATGATGTCATTCTTATCTCTTATCATGACATCATACCCTTATCAGCCAATAGCTGATTCCTCTCTTATCTCTTATCATACTATACAGTTATGATATTAGAGTTCAGTATCAATATGTACAAACAGTACTAGATACTATATAAGATGGGCCTTACAGCCTATCTCTTTATCGAACTATCTTGTTCTTTCCTATCACTGGTTCACTCCTAAGCCTCCCTGCTTATACTTGAACCACTTCAACCTTTGTCTCCAACGACAAGGACCTGTCTACATGAGTCTCTCACTAGACAACTCATCCCTTCATGTTCCTGCGCTATCAGGATTATATTCCCGGTAGGTTATGAGCCCTGCTTGAAGGTGGTCCATCATACGCTAGCACCAATGCCCGCTATCTTCATGCATTATGGTTCTTGGTTGGTTACTGGATTGACGCTGGCTATATCCATGGTCACTTTGGCCATGTTGATTGCCATTGGAGCAGAACCCATATGGGTTACCGAAGAGAATGATCTCTTAGAGTTCACTGTTACTTCTGGAGAGTTGGTTATTTGGCGATTACTTTGTGAATTCCAACTTCTTTTTGTTACAGAAGTGAATGGAAACCGAGCCTCACTCATGCTTCATCTAGAACCACTTTCTGAGGTTGGTAGTCCACCCAATTCACCTGTCCCAGAAGAACGAGACCCCTCTTCTCTTCACCCTCCTCTTCGTCTTAACAACAATGAGAACATTTTCTTTCCTGGTCATGCATTCCAACTTCGCCGACCCCTGTGCCCCCATCTTTTGGAGATTGGAGAAATTTGCTTTCACCCAAATTGCAGTGTTAATGTGCTTAGGCAATCACCCGAAGACGCTCCATCGAAAGAAGAAGTCTTTGATCACCCTTTTGAGTTCTTATGCATCATCCCTGGTCAGACTTTTCATCCTCATCACAATTCTGCTCCGGGATCTCCTTCGACTTCTACCATTGTCGAAGAAGCTATAAGAATAGCAATCGCCCAAGAAACACCTCCTCCATTATCTCCTACCCCATCTTCTGACTCTAATCATGCCCATCCTATCCACTGAGATTCCCCAGAACTCTCTTCCATACTGGCATGACAACTTCGTGTATGCCGAGATAATGGACAAGGAGACAACAGACCTACAAGAGTTACCGGCCAACCCAATTGTGGAGGACAGACTCCCGCCACACCTAGTGGCCAAGTTCCACTTTGCAAGGTTTCGAACACCTCAACTCCACCAAGGCCTAGTGCGATTCCATCAGAAACTGGACACAAGAATGTTCAAATTCTGAGGGGCAGCACCAGAACTTGTGGAAGGCAACTTCCAAGCTTGAGGGCTTCAAACCCTCGAAGGTCCTGAACTTTGCGGAGCAAACCATGTGGTTTATCCTTTCCAGATAAGACCATGCGAGACTAGAGTTAGGTCAATGCACCTAATCAATTCATTCATGTTTAGATCAGAGACTATTGCTGCTGCCTACGAAGGAGCTGGTTGGGCTTTTCCTTTTGAGACCACTCTTAGAACTCCTGGCGTTCGTGTTCATAATCAAGGATTTGAAATCATTTGTCATATGCACTTTCCTCCTACTCTTGTTCTGTCTCAACTTCTGGAATCATCTCTCGAGCCGGACTGGTTACCTCCTGCGGATATAATGGCCGATGAATGGGGTTTTGTAAAAAGATCAGATGCACCATGGTAGAGCAAATGGAATGAGGCATTCGATTCCTTTCATTGTTCTATCTTTCATTGAGATCCAGCTTATAAGTCTCACCACTGCCTACAGTGTCTCTTAAAGTCCACACAAACTCAAGATGAGCTTGACACCATTTATGAAGGACTTAAAGAGAGACCTAGATGAAGAAGGAATTGAGTTGCTGGTCAACAAGGAGAAGAACACAGAAGACTTTTCAAACATACTTGATCACCTTCATAAGACTTTCGTTCATCCTTCTTGGCCTATATCTGGTTTTGAAGACAGTTCTTACAATTCTGATTTTGATTCTCCTTACTCAAATTTCTTGAATCTCAATAGCTTTTTGTGCCAATTGTATGTTCCATATCATACTTGTTATGATGATGTTATTTGTACTCAGGAAGGATTATTTGTCAATTCTTACATTGACAACCCGCATTATTTTGTGGAGATGCATTTCATTTTACATGAATGCCTATCCATCCTGCCATTACCCTCTGGGTATCAAGACAAATCAAATACATCTTCTACTTGTCAAAGTAGAAAGGAGATTTGTACACAGCGATGGCTATCAAGAAACAGGATCTCAAACCAGAAGAATGGTCTCTTGCCGATAAACCCAGGGTTATTAGGAAATGTTCCTCAGAGGATTACCCCTTCTTTCTCCCTCTTGCATTATCTTGCAACAACGTTCGTTGATGATTACCTTTCAGATCTCCTCTAAACAATGGCTCTTCCTACCACTGAAATCAAGTTTGACACTACCTTCATTGCCCGTATTCCTGTTCTTCTTGGATCAAAGAACTATGATGTCTGGAGCAAGCATATAATCTCTATGCTCAGTGCTTACTCTGTTTGGGAGTTTGTAGATGGAACTCTCACGTATGCAGCGCTCCCTGCGGGAGCAGACCTAGCAGATCATCAACAGAAGTGGAAACTTCTAGACAAATGTATCCTTGGCCTTATGGCCAGTATGATTGACGACTCACTACTGTCTCATGTCATTTACGACTGGGCAGATCCTGCAATGTTCCCCTCCATCTCCAAAGCTCTTTGGGACAAGCTGAAGACTCTATTTGGCACCACCAGCTTTGCAGCTGTCTTTTGTCTTTTTAAACAAGTCTCATCCAAACATGTTCGCATTCCACATGCCCAAACTGACATCAATGACATTATGTCACTCTTTGACCAGATGACCCAAGCTGGATTAGATCTTCCCCAAACATTCCATGCCATGATTCTTCTCAACAATCTTCCTCCCGAGTATAACTCTCTTGCCTCTACCATCATTCAAACCATTACTGTTGCCAACTTTGACATGCAACATGTCACTGCTGCCATTCTCATGGAGATGGACCTTCGGGCCACATGTAAACCTCTCCATGCTCGGATTTCTGCTGTCCAGGAATCCGAAGACCCCTCTTCTTTGATCAATCGAACCAATGTTATTAGACGCAGTCCTCCAAACCAAAATCAATGGAGGAATCAGACCCCCTCTTATCAGAGACCATCTAATCAACCTCCTTCTGGTGGTTATAACAACCAACAATCTGGGCCTTGTAACATGAACCAGAACCAAAAGAAAGGTAAAGGTCCAGCCAAGTCTAAACAACCTGGCAAAGGTCAAAAGAAAGAATGGTTCAATCAGCAACAAGATAATAAGGGCAAGGCTCCTGCTAGAGCCAATGAACATGTTTCCTTCGCAAATGAGGTGCAGATGGAAGAAGAAGATGTTGACCTTGCTTCGAGGTTTGTAGATCACCTCAAAGATCAAGAGATGGATGATTCGAGAAGTATACCATCCAATCAAGCACATGCAGGATGGGGAGATCAAGACGATGAAGACAATGGAATGGCAGTGGCTGGTCCCTCAAGCCTTTATCAAGGATGGCCCTTTCAGCTGCTCTTCCTTAGAGAAGCCCCTCTTTGAGAAAGAAGAAATCACTACGGGACCACCACAGACGATGAAGAAGACAAAGTTGAAGAAGATTTCATTTTCTCTTGGAGGATTGGCTAGTTCATCACATCATTTCAATAACATTGACCAGCTCGATCATATCCAGACCCTCCTACCTATTTCCCCTGTGGAATTAGCCGTGGCTTTGCCACGAGACCCCAGAGTGTGTTTAACAAACTATGCAAGTTCTAAACTTGTATATAGATATGACTCTGAGAATGATGATGACTGTTACCTGTATCATGGTGCTTTTGCACTGGGAGGAGATACTGAAGAAGATTTTGCCAGACACCACTGGATGATTGACAGTGGTTGCACCAATCATCTATCATCCTTTTTGGATGACTTTGCATATCTAGGAAACCTGGTATGACATGCTGTCATTGCCAATGGTCAAAAAGTTCCTATGTATGGTCCTGGCAAGATAATCATCAATCAACGACTCAAGGGATCAGAACCTCTTGTTCTGAAAGAAGTGTGGTATGCTCCACATGCAGGTCACCGACTTCTATCGGTACCAACACTTACTAGCCAAGGCTATAAGTGTATCATTAGTGATAAAGAATCCAGTATCTGGGACACAAATGAGAATTTGGTGATCCGGGCTTGTGCCTCATCTCCAAATAACAATCTTCATTGGTTTCCATCTGAACAGATGACTCCAATTCGAGGGTTGGTCAACTCACTTGTTAAGGAAGACTCCTATGAACTTTGGCATCAACGTTTTGGACATATTTCCAAGAATGCTCTTCACCAAGCCCCTCTCAAAGTCACTGGTTTACCAAATGTCATTGCTCCTGTCGATACTTCCCCATGCAATGGCTGTGCCTTAGGGAAGATGCATGATCGTTCCTATCCTGCTTCAGGAAAACGAGCCACCTATCCTCTTGGACTGGTTCATACGGATCTCGTTGGCCCCATGCCGATGGAATCACGTTCTTGAGCTTGTTATGTCCTCACTTTCATTGACAACTATTCGGGATATGCACTTGTTGCCTTCATATGCAACAAAGACGCCACTTCACAGCATTTTCAGGCTATGGTATCCTGGGCTGAAACCTTTACTGGTCACTTGCTCACCTTTGTACGTTCAGACCGAGGGGGGGAATTTAAGGCTGGGAAACTACAATTGTTCTTCTGTTCCAGAGATGTCACTCACCAGACATCTGTTCCTCATATACCCCAGCAAAATGGTCATGCAGAGAGGTTCAATTGAACTTTGCTTGAGAAAGCAGAAGCCATATGCCAACATGCTTGTCTGCCACAATCTTTCTGGCAAGATGCTGTTGAAACTGCATTGCATATTTATAATAGACATCCCATGCGTTGTAATGATTGGAAGACACCCATTGAATCATTCAATGGAGACAAACCTGATGTTTCATATTTCAGGATCTTTGGAACACTTGCTATGTTTGGATACCACCCGAACAACAACAAGACAAGTTGTCTCCTAAATCAGAGGAGATGATCTTTATTGGCTATGAACCAAACACTAAAGGCTATCGCTTTTGGTTGAAAGAGAGAAGACAAGTATTTGTGTCCACCAATGCCATTTTCGATGAAAAGTTTTTCCTTATTGTTCCAGAGATAAAGTTGATGGACATACCCCTATTCCTATCGAAGATGAAAACCTGTTTATAGCACTTGACGACCTACCATCAGATGATACTCGAAACCATAGGGATCTGGAACCCTCTTGAGATATCAACATTCCTCTACCTCTAGATTTAGGTCAACTCCCCAATCAACCATTCCCACGAGATGATGAACACTCATCTCGACATTCCTCACCTTCTACAACTCCGTGGATTCCACAAACGGATGATTTATCACCATTGCAGCTTTATGATGACTCAACATCTGGAGCAGATGATTCTCCACCTTCCTATGCTACATCACCTCTTCGTCCAGGTGTTAAACAATATTAGCCTGAGACAGGACACCGAAGTTCTACTTCAGATCAATATCAACGTAAGAGACAGGATGGTAGATTTTTCAGAGATTCGCCTCCAGAAATGGAGACAAACGGTAGAACAGGAAATAATTCCTCCTACTGGCCCCTGAATCTGGCTACCATCTAGACAACATCCTGAAGAGACTCTAGTCAAGTTTTGTAATCATCCTCATCAAGATCATTCCACTTTGGATGAGCAATCACTCATTCATCCACCATTGGAAGCAAGACGATCTGCTCACATCCCTGTATCTCGGATTATTCCAGATAACATATATGGGGATAGACCACCAATTCAAATCGAGCAAGATCTTAGAGGACTTGCACCCATTCAGGAGGAGTCTATGCAAGTCGAAACACATCCTACCAACGAAGAAGATGATATAGGACAGATGTATTCATCTAAATGGATTCATCATCACTTATTTATGGCTGTGGAATCTACTAACATTCCTCTTCCAAAACAGTATAGAGATATTCTTAAACTCTCCAAGGAAGATCAAGGATTGTGGAAAAGTGCCATGAACAATGAAATAAAATTGTTACATGAGAGAAAGGTATGGGAACTGGTAGACCTACCTAAGGGTCATCGCACCATCAAAGGAAGATGGGTGTTTGCTGTTAAATCTGATGGTCGCAAGAAAGCAAGATTCGTCGCAAAAGGATTTACACAGATCTTTGGAATAGACTATGAAGAAACTTTCTCTCCAGTTGCAAGATTCGAAACATTTCGACTTCTTTTGTCACTAGCAGCACTTCATGATTGGGAAATTGAAGCACTAGATGTCAAAACTGCCTACCTTTTTGGCGAGCTGGATAAAGAGATCTATATGGATCAACTGGAGGGTTTCATAGTAAAGAGTCAGGAGAAAAAGGTCTGTCGATTGAAGAAGTCCATCTATGGACTGAAGCAGTCTGCCCTTCAATGGAACAAGCAACTGCACAAAAGTCTCCTGGAGATGGGATTTATCCGCTATAAAGCAGACCCAGGAACTTACTTCAAGATCATTGGTGATGAGATCATCATACTTCTCATTTACGTTGATGATGCTCTTTTTATGGGTAGTGACAAGACATAAGTCCTCTCTCATAAAGCTCAGTTTATGAAACAATGGGAATCTAGAGATCTAGGTCAAGCAAAAGAGTATCTAGGCATGAGGATCACTTGAGACCGCAAGAAACAACAATCTCTTTGGACCAAACCTGCTATGCAGAGAAAGTCGTTAAACGATTTGCCCAAGAGAATTGCAAACCTGTCTCTGTACCTCTACCTACCAGGTATAACCCGAGACCCCACTCTGACCAGAACTTGTTGAATGCAACACTTTGAAGTCGCTATCAGTCGGTCATTGGATTACTGTTATATATCATGCTGGAAACAAGACCAGACATATCCTATGCTGTCATTAAAATGTCACAGTTCCCTTCCAATCCAATGGAAGAACATCTGCAGAAGGTGCTGTAGAGCACTATACAGCTCTAGGTTGGTAACCCAAGTTTCCGAGGCTTTCTAGCTAGGTTTCCCATGCTAGACCGAACCCGGCCAGTCCATTCTGCATGTAGTCCAAGTCCGGACTTCGTTTTCCTGCGATAGACCGGTCGGTCTCACGTCGGTATCCCTTTTTGGTAATATGTTTTTTTGATCGTTCTATATCTGTTGACTGTCAGATATCTTTTTGTTAGAGTTCTAAACTTTATCTACCATAACTACACAGTCCTGGGCAATTCCCAGACTATAAAGAGTTTGTACTTCGCATTTTGAATGTATCTTTTGGCACCTATTGGAATCTTCTGTTTTCCCGAACATTCCATCTACTATCCACACGTCCGAGTCCACTACAGGGCTCGTTGACCACCTTCACACCTTCACCACCTCACCACTACACACCCAACAGACCGGTCTTTGACCGGCCTACTTTCCCACGGTCCGGACTACCTTCGGACGGCCAGTTTTACCTTCTCCTCATCATTCCCTTCGCCCGAGTCTTCACTAACCTCATAGGATCCTCTTTGGGGATGAGTCTATCACGCCCTTAGACCCCCACACACATAGACCTCACTACTCACCTAGTAAGGTTTATTGTTTTACAGTGCTCTATATAGTTTGCTATCTCTCTTCCTCAAAGGAACTGTGCCTCATGTTCTTTACAGTTTGCTCACCTTTCAGCTTCTTCTTCCAATGTTCATTGATATTCCTTATTCTTGTTTGCTGGTTGTTATTGCCAACCACTGCGCCATACTCCAGCCACAACCCAGGCTGGGGCTGGAATTGGGGCTGGAATGGCTGGAGTGGCTGGAACAGCTGGAACCACTGGAACAGCTGGAATGACTGGGACCACTGGAATGGCTGATTAAGCAGGAGGAACATCTAGGTGGAGCTGGGCAAGGCGCTCAGCAAGCTCTTGAATTATGGGACTCACTGGTTGGGAGCATCTTTCTGAGCCATGTTTTGGTCTCCCACTGGCCTGGGATTTGGTGGGCGTTGGCCATCATTATCATTATCATTGGGGTTGTGTTCTGGTTGGCGGAGGTGCTCCGGAAGTAAGCCCTCCCACTGTCCCTCAAAACTGGGGTCATTCCATGGAGCTAATTCCACTTCCAAGATGCTTCCAATCTCATCAAATATACATAACATGTTGGCTGGAGATGATAGTCTGATGCTCTATGTCCAAAAGCTTGTAGGCTTGTTGTCCATATGTGTACCCAATCATGATACATTTCTTTCTGTGTGATCAGAATTTTCCTCCATGTTGTTCCTTTGGTGTATAGGCATATGCTGGACATCCAAAGGGTCAGAAGAGAGTGGGGTCAACCTGTCAATTGAAGAGTACTTGATATGGAACCTTTCCATCAATTCCAGAGGCTGGACTTTGTGCAGTAACATAAGCAGCAGTGGCCATTGCATCAGCCCAGAAGGATTTGGGAAGCTTGGACTCCTCAAGCATTGTGTTTGCAAGAGTGGACAATGTTTGGTTCATTCTTTCTGCCAGTCCATTTTGCTCTGGCATATATGTATGGGGCAGATGTTTCATGAAGTGTTCCATCAGTTTTGAGTTGGTCCCGAAATGCCTTGTTGACGTATTTAGTTCCTCCATCACTCTGAACCCATTTGATATAGGATTCAGAATGGTCCTCCTGGCCTACTTCCGACCAGAACACAGTTTGGACGTCCTTTTTCCATTGGTTGTAAATTTGTAATGCTTCATTTTTGTGCTTCATGAAGTAGACCCAAGGGAAACAA
>JBBPQL010000745.1:0-17982 GCA_038092515.1 Boletus subparvulus | reverse complement strand
GCCCGACAGACAACTCGAAGCAATGGGAAAACTCATTTTGACCATAGGTCTTCCAGATTCCATTTTCGGATCAATGCTTTACCTCGAGACCGCTCACGACTACTACAAATATCTGACAAATCGATTCGACAAGTCTACAGTACAACCGCTACAAGAACGACAACGAAAAAGCGAAGGATGTCGCGACGCAGAGCCACAAGTGGCTGCGCGCACACGAAAAACCTTCGACGGAGCCTGTCGGAAGTGCGGCGAGCGTGGCCACAAGGCGCGCGAATGCGGAAGAGTCGGAGTCGAGTCAGGATCAGTTGAAGTCGAAGAAAAGCCTACCAGAAGTTGTTGCAAGCCGAGATGTCGCACGGAAAGTGGAAGCCGAATCGAGGAAAAGGGTAGAAAGGGTCAGAGGGCAGCCGAGAGAGTCAGCAAGGACGAAGCCGCAGCGAGAAGACCGGGCACAGCGACCATGGCCAAAACGACTGCCGGCGTGAGCCTCGCGACCCCGGCGAGCAGCCCAGAACCCGATGTGGCCAGTTGGCAGGTCAACGACCAGACCGCTGACGCCGTGAACCCGAACGCGACACGCGCCAGGCCCACAAGGCTAGAGGACGAGGGCAGCATTGCCATGGAGAAGAAATTGCCAAGCTCACCGTGTACAGCGATGGACAGGGACGCAAGCATGTTGTGGGTGAAGGGAGCAGAATGAGCTTCCAACGGACCACAAAAAGAAAGGGCTCAGAGGTTTGGACACAGAGCAAGGGCTGTATCCAACACGCTGCCGCCTCTGAAGTACACATCCATCTTTGCCACATTTGCCTAGCATAGATTGAACAAAGTGAAGGCTTCCTTCCAGCCTAACACCTGTAACATGCGAAGGGGGCCGGGCGGTCCAGCAGCAGTGGGTGCTTCTTGTTCGCTTGAATCTACAGGGCTGTCCAGTGCAAGGGGCTCCAGCTCTTCATCAGACATGAGCAAAGCCTCTGGGTCATGACCGAAGTCATACAGCACCCTGAGGAGTGCTAAACCAGGCAAAACCATGTTGAAAATGTGGTCTTCATCATACAAACTGCTGCTGTCTAAAATCACAGTAAACATGCGGAGGTTGGGATGTGATCGGGAGGGCGGGTGGGGGTTCCCCGCAGTGACGGGGCTAACAAACAACCTCTCTAGGTTGGGGCAGCGGTCAAGCAGGCCGAGGAATGCATCCATGTTGCAGCTCTCCATTTCCGGGAGCCTCACAGCCAGGCGGGTGAGGTTAGCCCACCCAGCATCGAGCAACATATATGGCGAAGCATGGAGGAAGTCCAGGACAAGTGTTTTCAGGCGAGGCAGAGGCTACACAATGGCCAGCACCTGTTCGCCTTCCTCAAACTGTGCTTGGACTACAAGGTGCTGTAGCATGTGGGTGCCATTGAGCAGCCGGGTCAGGTTCAGCCTATCCCCATCCGCAATTCGCAGTCTTCAAAAGCACTCCCTGTAGGATTGAACAAACTCCAGCCAAGCAGCTCTGTAGTGCGTGTGGTCAGAAAATGAGAGCCCCAGGGATAATGGGCGGTTCCCCAACCTCGACAACCACCTTTCAATGTCATCCATGGTCTCAAAATTCACAACGCCCACTTTGCCCCAGCCCTGGTTTTGAATGGCATCCAGAGAGTGCCATAGTTGTGGTGTTTGGTATGCTATGTCCCTCCACTGACAGCAGACTTGCACCAGCAGAAGCAGAGCATTGTTGAGCGCTGGCCAGACGTATGGCTCATTTGGTAAGCATTCCACGAAGATGCACCTGTGTAACTCCACAGGTAGTCGCTGCATGGCTGGTAAGTCAACAAGGGAAAGTGTGGTTAACAAGGTCAACATTTTTGTTGGCGGTTTGTGGTGGAGCTGAGGGCTGAGGGTTGACATGGACCACACGTGACAAAACAACGTACAGCATGCCTTCAGGACTTTTAAGTGAACAGCTTAGGGCTGTCCCCCGTTTTCAGCTGACAAACTCAAAAGAATGCCTCCAGGCAGCTGCAATGCCCACTGTAACCTCCTGCGTTGCCGCCCACTAAACTCTGCTTCAGTCAAGGTCAAGGCCGCTATAGAAAGGCCGCAGATTATTTGCTCTTTGTTCCTCGTGGTCTGCCACCATATGAATGCTAACATGTATTGCGCATTTTTGATGTTTCTACTTGTAGCTACCAGTACCATATGTGAAGATGTTGTATTTTCTGCTTCCTTAGTACAGACCTGTATAACCGCCATTAGTACCCGTGAAATTAAGTATGTGCGGGTGTGCGGGGACTGGACAAGAACTTTTCAAAGGACCATTGGTTACATTTGTGCACCACAAAGCCAGGAAGAAGATGGAATCAGTAATTCCCTGGCGGCCCTGAACAATTTGAGTGGAACATGGACAAGAATACGAACAGAGTTGTGTTGCAGACTGCAACAAGTCGGCACACTCTGCATTGTATCTGTTTCTTTGCATTCAAACTCTAACTGCTAACCCAGCCCCAGCCCTCTGCCATACAGCTCGAAGGCACGGGGTGGTGGGTCAAAGGTCAGTGGTTGCCTTGTGTTGTAAGCCGCAGATGCCATATTCAATGCCTTGGGTGTGCGACCCTGCCAACACAGCAGGACTGGTGCCACAATGCCTGCTCAAAATGTACACCAGCCCTCAGCTATACAGCTTGAGGGCGAAAAGAAAAAAAAAACCCCCACCAGTATGGTTGGGGATGACTGTTGCAACTAGTGGACCAAGTTCAGCCCCTCTGGTGCAACACAGGCTGTGGCAATGCAACATCCGTTGACACAGATGCAATATCCAACTGGCACAGCTGGGCGCACATTGTAAGCTGCAGACGCCGCATCCAATGCCTTGGATGTGCAGCCCCGCCAACACAGCGGGACTGGCACTGCCACACCTGCTCAAAATGCATACCAGCCCTCAGCCATACAGCTTGAGGGCGAAGATAAAAGAAAATAAAGACAAACCGCTAGTATGGCAGACCAAGGTCGGTCCCTGGTGCAACCAGGCCACAGTGATGCGACACCCACTGATGTGGGTGCAATACCCAACTGGCACAGCTGGGCACGCAATGGCTTGGATGGGCGATCCTGCCAATACAGCGGGACTGGCACCACCACGCCTGCTCAAAATGCACACCAGCCTCAGCTGTACAGCTCGAGGGCAAAAAGAAGAAGAAGAGAAAAACAAACTGTTAGTATGGCTGGGGGTGACAGCTGCAGCCAGCAGACCAAGGTCAGCCCCTCTGGTGCAACACAGGCTGCGGCAACACAACACCCGCTGACACAGATGCAATGCCCAACTGACACAGCTGGGCATGCATTGTAAACCACAGGTGCCGCATCCAATGTCTTGGATGGGCGACCCCGCCAACACAGTGGGACTGGCGCCATGAGTCCTGTTGAAAACCTACGCCAGCCTCGGCTGTACAGCTCGAGGGTATGGAGCACAATGGCAATGTGGTTGGGCACACGTCAGTAAAAAATGAAATGAACTTGTTGCAACTAGAGACAAACATGTGAGATAATGAAATTTCCGCAAAGAGAATGAATAACTGCTGACTAACTCCGCTTATTATATAAGGTCAGCTCAGCCCTGCAAGCTGGGTGAGCATCGGCAGAGGAGTCGAACCGGTCCATACAAATCCAGACGTCATGTGATTCCAACTCCAACTAAATTGTTACAAAGAACCAAAGTTTAGATAGTTCAGTAAAAATGACCCAGCCAGTCCGCAGTTTGGAAGTGCATGCAGTATTGCAACATATGGAGTGACTTGGCCTCTGCTCTTTTCCAGAAACCCACCCTGGCATCGGGGCCAGGAATGTGTAAATGCAACACAAAACTATGTGGTACAGTAATTTCACCAGGCTCACTCATTGCTTTTATGAAACTGAGAATTCTACTCGGCACTTGCATTGTCCACACATAGTTAGCACGTAGATAGCATATTTTCGACCCTAGCTTCTCTATGCCTGGGAAAACAAGCGAGCATTCTCATTGCAGCATATACGCTGGGTGGGGACAACAGAAGACCGGTACAGTAATCAGTACAACTAATAATATACTGGCGAGACCACTCCACGAAAGCACTGGTGAGCTGGGGGGAAGAAGGGAACACATGCCAAAACACTTCACCACTGTCTGCGAACACAGGGTGAAGCAGCTGGGAGAAATCCTGCATGTTAGCAGGCCTAGACTTCCAGCCCACTTCAAGCAGTGAGTGTGAATGTGATCGCCCCTGTGGTTGCGGACGCTGATGTCCGCCTGAGTGATGTGGCACACGTGAGGGCTGCCGCAGGCAAGGAAGTGAACACCCCATGTGGTGTATGGGGGCAAATTTGCCATGACCTTGTGGCAGGCAACAGGCACTGTGGAGTTGGCTGAGTGCTCATGGAAGATGCAAACCACCGGTGTAGAGTTAAGAAGACCTTTGCAAGACTCCAGGGAACGGATGAAGCTGCCCCAGAGGCTGGGCAGCACTGTTTGTGACAAGGTGGTATTGTCGACTGCAACGGTACACACTACAACAGAAATAAATGCAGTGACCTGGACAGGCATGGCTTTGTCTGACGTTAGTGCAATGACGAAGTCAAAGTCCCCACTGCATATAACCTGTGAGTCGCAGTGAGTGAGGGGGGCCAAGAGAACATACTCTCGAAACAGGCTAACAGCATCACCAATGTGCTGACCTTGGTGAGCCCAAGGTCCTTGCATTACCAGAAAAAGGCAGTGACAACCTCCATGTGCCTTTGTGGACTCGTGGAAGAGGCTTCTGGACACAGGGTTGGGCAATGTGAGGGGGGTACAAAGACATGCAACAAAATGCTCCCCAAGGAAGCGGCCGACAACGTCTGGTACCATGCCAAAGGCAGCTCCATAGCTGAAACCCCCACTTGCTGGGTCGCATTCAGTCTCCAGCACCACAAATTTGTTCGCAGGAGAGCCAACTTCGAAGGACTGCTTGTTGAACATTGCCATGGCTTGCAGGCACCAGGCAGAGATGGCATGCCCTCCAGGACTGAGGTCCATGCCGTCGACAAAGAGCTAGCAGCGGTCCCAATCAGAGATGGGAGAGTGGTGGAGCTATGTGAGGGACTTACGTTCTCTTGCTGGCCGGAGTACTGGTGGGTGAGGTCATTGACTAATGCCCTTTGAAGGGGCATGGTCGCAGGCGCCATGTGAATAAGCAGCAGCCACCAAGTCATTTTGGAGTGAATGTGGCTGTGGTAACCTGAAAACCGAGCCTGGAAGAAAGTCACGTCTAGCACACCAAAGCAGTCGCCGCACGAACCTTGCCAACTGCCTGCATGTTCGGTTTTGCCACCAAGCGAACACAGTGGGGGCAGTAGAAGCACCCAGAGATGGCACTAAGGAGGGATATGCACCTGGAACAGGAATCCTGCGTGTTGATGCACACCTTCACCAGACAGTCTTCACAGACGAGGAAATCTGCTGCCTGTCGACCGCAGAAGTTGCAGAAGTTGCAGACGGGAGCATGGGGGGGGTTCCCTGACTGAAAGAGACGCTAAACACAGCAGCATTTGATTCAGGACCAAAGACGCACCTCGCAAAGCCTGGCTGGTGGGGCTAGCTGCTGGGTAGACTGTGAGATCTTGAAGACGGCATGAAGGGGTGGCATTGCTGAGGCCTGCTAATTGAGCAGCTCTTGCAATGGCGTTGTGGCTGGTGGGAGTGTGCTTAGGCAGCATTTGGCTGGGAATGAGGGAAAATGCAAAAGCCTTGACAGCGATACCAACCAGTGTCATGTGAGGTGACATTTGTGGTTTGTCGGTGCATCAAACCCAGCGAAAACTGGGCATAACCCGGCTGGGCCACAGTTGGCTACACGTCAGCACAGGGACTTCTATACAGCCACCCAATAAATTTCTTGCACATGTTGTATGATTACAGCGAAATGCAGCCATGAATCATCCAATGCATGTGCCGATGCAGTCAATAGCACCACCAACATTGCCTCCTTCTGTGCACTGCATCAGCATCCTCGCGCAAAATCGCATTGGCCCAAATCAATGCCACCACTCTACTGTGTGAATGCAGCAAAGAGCAGTGGGAGGTAAGGTGAAACTTTTGTCGCTTTCGCTCGCTGACTCAATAGGTTCAATGAGGTGTCAGTAAGGAAGAGTAAGCACATCACCTCCTGTTGTTGTATTGCTGGCACACTGAGTTGCAAAGAATGGGCGAAACAGGCCTTAAGTTTCTCTCTGTGGCCATCTACTAGTTGCTTGTGCCGCTCTCCCTCTCGCTGCTCTCATTGCCACAGTATTCTCACTACTTCTGTTTAGCACCACCCTTGCCCGTTCTTGTTTGGGTTGCAGCCCATCAGAAGGATTTGCTTTTGGACATACCGCTTTTCCAGCCTTTGCATCAACTATTTACAAGCCAGATGTAGCTAGCTAGCACAGCCAGCCATTTCCTGATCATGTGGCATGTGGTGGAAAAATGGTGGGATCTAAGAGGATCTGGCAAAGTACCAGGCACCTTGGTTGAATTGTATGCGGCCATACGGGGCAGTATTCGAAAATACGAGGGTGTTTGTAGAGTTAACTGGGTACCACGAGGTATTAGATGCCATACCAGATGAGATGCTGTGCTGCGCCCTTGTCACGACAGTGTCACTCCCACTTTGGTGGGGGCATATTATCAGACCTCACTCGCATAAACTCTATCTGTTTGCTAATGTCTGGTCATGCAAGGTCATGCCCAGTTTTTGCCAGGCATCAGACCTGTGGCTGCTTTCGTCCTTTCAATAGCACAGCAAAATTATGCCAAGTGTCCAACATTTGTTACCATACAATATGGGAATTAGGCAGGTGTATTTTACTGCATGTCAATGTCCATCGCCACTCCGTCACCTTGTTGCTTGGCTGTGACAAAAATATGCTTCAGCTGAACTGGTGGAGGATATTCGCACCAATACACATCCGGAAGCTTGCTGTTTAAATGGCCGACATACTCTAGAACGTCCCACTCAGAGACCTAGCCAGACCTCCATAGGCACTTCCTGCAGGTTGTGTGAACATGGCATGGGTCATACTTGAACGAGAGGTCCTGCCTCGAGTGTTGGCAGCCGGGAGTTCTGCACAGAGTGAACTCAATGCCCCAGGGTCTGGCAGCAGGGGTGTGAAGTGCAATAGAACAGCAGGAAACATGGGCATCTCCGTGGTCCTTGTGAATGCAAATGACGTTGGTGGACTGCAGGAGGCCCACGTCATGGCCGATGGCACATAGGACGGTGTTCCAAATGCTGTCCGTCTTGTCAATGCCGATGTTTTCAATGATACGGCTGATGACTCTGTGGTACAGCTGCAGGTTGGGTGAGGCAGCGCTGAAGCCGAGCATGAAATCAAATGTCGAACTGAAGCACAACCCTGGGTATGAAGAGATGAACGCAGTGAGGAAGGAAGCTGCTGCTCACCTTTCCACCATTAACTTCAAGCCCCCTAACATCTGGGGAAACCTCACTGCTGCACCACCTGTGACCAGGAAAAGTCCCTTCCATCTCCCACGCATCCATTGCGAATCATTGTACCATGAATGAGTAAGGGGAGCTCCATGCTGAGTGCATGCAGCAGAGGCATTTGCTGTGGTATCCAGAAAGGATTCCCTGCAGAAGCATTGGATCGCCTCCAGCACCGGCAGCAGGCCAGAATTCAGCTGAACTCGAAGCTGCAGGACAACAAACATGTTGGAGGGCCAGCCGCTGTGCAGGGTGTGCTTGTAGAAGCGACATGCCTGAGCGGCGAGCATTTTGGTGTTAGCACGCAGGGTCTGGCATATATTGATATGCTGCCGGAATAGCTGAGGTGAAAAAAAGGTACATCGATGGGAAAGCAGCGCCAGAAGGAGAGGACACGTACATTGTTAGGTTTGATGTAATATTGGTGCGAAAAGTCCAGGGACAGTGTTGCAGCCAAGAAGCAGTTTTCTGGCGAGTCCATGAGGGTCAAAAGGGTCATAGGCCAGGTGAGCTTGGACCTTCTCCTGCTGCTATAGCTGATGAACTCATACTGTAGGGAGGTTGGTTAGGAGTGAACATTTTCTGCGCAGATGGGCCAGGTATACCAGAAGGGGACCACTGATCTTCTGGCCACTGTTCCCGCATGTGTGGTGGCAAAGAACACAGTGGAAGGCTGTGCCATGTTTGAGCGATTTGAAGGCGATGCAGCCAGAACTTCCCCTCTCAAACTGGTGGCACATGCGGGCACCACACTCGGTGCAGATGCTGGCATCATGGATTAGATCCCCACAGAATTTGCAATACTGCTTCTCCATGGTGATGTCATTTATGCCATCTGTGTAGCTGAGCATGGTTGAAAGAGGAGACTGGTCAAATGATTTACCTTGGCTTGCTTGGGCGCCAGTGGCCGATGTGCCTGAGTTGGCAGCACCGCAGGAGGACATAGTGGAAGAAGGCTGGCGGTCATGATGGTGGAGAGCACACACCTGGCCACGGAATTTCAGGGTGGTCAGCATCAGGGAGAAGCATGGGAGGAAGAGCAACACACTGCTGATGTCACTGCAGCAGCTGAGTACATGTGCACCGTGAATTGGCGGCCACACAGATAGTTCTGCAGGAGTTTCTGACTGGCAGCCCCTATACACATGGCAATTAACCCTCAGTGCACGCCATGATTACATTTATTCGCTGTAAATTGAATCTGTGTTTATCTAAATGTATCTATGTTTTCCCCTGTTTCTGGTGTGGAGACAGAGTGCGGTGTTTCTTGTGCCCTGTGGCAGTGACGAAAAGAGCTGCAAATGGAGCCGACACAGGGTAGCTGTGCCAATATACATTGGGAAAAGACTTGTCCACGAGCATGACATACTTGCAGGCATCTTCATAGGTCACCTTGGACAATTTCCAGCTGCACAGCCTGCACTGCATTTCAACACGAGACGAGCTTGATTGCATGTCAAAATCGTGGGAGGACAGGTTCACCCTTCTTTGCCGCAGGCAGAAACGAGATGCCCCACAGGCGACTGGGCGGGTAATGCAACGAGATCTCCCTTGCGGTTGGCTTGGAGTCAGGGCTGTGGCACTCCTTGAAAAGGATCACAACACTGTTTGTCTGCAAGAGGTGCAGGTCGTGACAAACTGCCTGCGACAGCATATCCCAGAGGTCACCCGTCTTGTCAACAGCAACACATTCGATTGCCTCTAAAAGTGTGCTTCTTATCTGGTGGCCGATGGTCGACGAGCCGCTGAAGGCAAGGACGAAGTCAAACAAGTCTCTGTAAATGGGTCGGGGGTCAGAGCAGTGTTTGCGAAAAGCAGATGCTGTGGCTCACTCATGCAACAAATTCATCAGATTCACGAACCCTTCCTCCTGGGTCACTGCAGGACTGCAGGAGGACATTAGCAACCCCCTCCAGCCACCATGAAAGGAAGGAGCGGCATTATACCAAGGGTTGTGAGGCATTCTTGCCAGGGGTGCTTTCTCAACATGAGGATGGTGACCATTTGCGACTGTGGACTTTGCCGCAGCTTGCATGGCAGGCAAAAATGTGTTACTGCAAAAGTTTTGCAGCAAGGAATGTGCATGCGAGAAGACCAGGGCACTCGCACCTCCTGCATATTGGAGTTGGCCTGAATGAGTGTCAGAGTGGGTGTCGAGGATGACGAAGCAGTTCGTGGGAACTCTGGAGTTAATTGACAGCTGAATATGCTCGACTACCCATCGCATCTGCTCTCTCATCGCTGCCATTGACAGGTTTGTTGTGAGCTCCAGGTGAGTGAAAGAGAGCTGTACCAGGTTAGCGAAGGCCTTTCTCAAGAGGGTGTAGCTCACATTTTGCGGAGCCGTGCATACCACTCCAGAAACTCCAAAGAAAGCGAGTTGTGAATGAATTGTGCAGGGGCTGTTCGAAGAGATGTGGTCACGAGGACCATCAGCCAGGTGAGTTTCGAGTGGGTCCGGGTGGCATACCCTCGGAACCCATACTGGCGGAGGGGGGTGCAGGTAAGCAAGGGGAAACACAGCAAAGAGAAGGTCTCAACAGGTAAAGTGCCTGGCATCTTCTTGGGCATTTTGCGCCAGTACTTTGCATTGCAAGCGGGGCAAAGGAACCCCGCAGACTTGTTGATGGTGCCATAGCAAATACACCCGTCTTGTACGTCAGGAGAGGGCTGCATGCAGACATAGGCACCACAGTTGACGCACTCACAGCAGTAGTCGCTGGTGAGGCGTCCACAAAAACTGCAGTACATTTGTTGGGTGACGAGGCAAGAACCAGGTTCAGAGAGCACCAAAAAGAAAGCAGCTCAGGACAGGGCCAGTCCGGGGAATGTTTCTCTCGCCTTGAGTTGGGGATGGCTTACGAGACTGAGGATTGGAGTATGCTGAGATATGCTGAGACAATGGGACCGGCGTTGCCTGCCTGGGCATCCTGGGAGACTCTTGGAAGCACAAAGGTTTTGAGGGGACTAGGTTCTGTGGCTCACAGTGGGAGCTTATTTGAATGTATTTGCCGGAGACATGCCAGTGGAGAGGGTGGAGAACAATAGAACGAACTCAGGGCAAGGTGAATAAAACTTGCCCTTGGCAAAGACAATAGAACACATTCACACTGTGGACTCAATATAACCATGGGCAGTGATCTTGTCAGGTACGATTCCAGGCTAGCAGTATGCATATAGTCTGTAGAGGCCGTACCCATGGCAGTGCCCACTATGGGCCATCCTGTGATCGGTACCATAGTGGCACCAAGGTGCCCAACCCCGACTACAGCCGGGTACACAGTAGTACATTGGCAGCTTTCAATGGCTCAAAAGCACCCAGGCTTCAAGAAGCATAACTGCGCATACAAATGATAATACAGTAGTATTTTTAAGAAAGACATATGGCAGCCCTTCAACTTAGACTGCACCTGCACC
The DNA here is from genome assembly GCA_038092515.1 of Boletus subparvulus. Taxonomy (NCBI): domain Eukaryota; kingdom Fungi; phylum Basidiomycota; class Agaricomycetes; order Boletales; family Boletaceae; genus Boletus; species Boletus subparvulus. Next base: position 7,081 of record JBBPQL010000745.1, on the reverse strand, counting down.
CCTCGCTGCGGCACTTTGTGCCTGCTAGTGCACTTCAAAAAGTGCGAATGTTCTGAGCTGCATATAACCGCACAGGTAGTATACCCAGATGCCTGTACTTGTACTTGCGTTCTTTGTGGGTACTTGAGTACTGCACTGAACAATACCCCAAGTTTACTGAACAGTGTCTCATATGGGACTCGTTCACCAGCATTCTCAGGTCGACCGCCGGAGGATTGCAAGGGTGGTGAGGTGGTGTTAGTAGCGCTGACAGAGGCATCCTAGAGACGAGGCAGGTGCTTATGAATGTCGTCACGGTATGACTGAGTTTGGTGGCTGCGTGTTCGCCAATGAGACACGACAAGCTACCTTGCTGGCAAGCAGAAGGTGCTAGAAGTTTGCCTGCAAATCGTCACAAGGAAGCTCCCATTCGACGCTGGCTCATGGTACATAAAAAATTGCGACGGAGCTAGACATGAATAATACTGGCCTTGCACTCGACAAGTTACATAGTACAGCAAGAGAAAACTCAGCCACCCCAAAACACACTACTGCCATAGTGGGAATTACAGTGAATTGCAATACAACTTCAAAAGCGGGCAGAAAGAAGGAAACAGACTCAATCACAACATCTCCTGGTCCACATCAAGGAATTTCTTCAGCATGGCATCCCAGCTGATGCCTTCAACTTCTGCATTCGGCTGGGGTACCGGTGCACCTGCCTCACAAACACCGTTCCCAGCATCTGAGAGGACGATGACACATTGGCAGTCTGTTGAGCTGCTACAACGAGGCCCCATGACTGATCGACCATCATGAGCAGCTCCTCATCCTCACGAGACGTGAGTGAGTTGAGGACCTTTATCCAGAGCGCCTTGTGACTCTCACCAAACAGCTGCTCAAGGGCCCTTAATGTGTTAGGGATGCTCTCCAAAAGGGTTGGGTCCATGTAGCGCTCTAAAATGGCCCTGGCACCAGGGCAGTCCAGGCTGGGGGCAGTGGCACCCGAAGGACAGGGTACAACTGGCGGGAACCTTCTAGGTTGCAATCGGACAAAGTATAATGTGATTGAAGAAAAGCTTGCGATGTGAACAACTCTCCATACACACCGATATCGTGGGCCCTGTGAGGAGGATGCCAATGCAATTTATATGGTTTGTAGTGAAAGAGGTGGTGATGCATCGGATTGGAGATCTTTTCGTGAATAATTGATACAAGGGAGCGGCGATAAAAATTGGTGACTGTATAATCCTTTGGACTGGGGTGGAGAGATTGTTGAGAAAATGGGACCAAGATGGTGACTGGTGAGCTTTTCCAGCCAGAATTCTCGTCCAACCACTCCGCTGAGTCGGCGTCATGTGGGGTAGCCAAGTTTCCTAATTCTTGGTCAATTGCTGTCCATCTGGTATTCCGTATGTCTTCTGACCGAAACTCTGAGCTCCCAACAATATCAATAAGGTTTTTGAAGGAATTCTTGGATTTTTGCAAGCCTTGATTCCAATACCAGTCTCCCAGGTGGAATGAATTCTCGTTCGGATATGGATGGAAGGGATTGTTGACATTTACTGGCATTTCTCTTGGTTGAGGAGGGACCTTGCCAGATTGATCTTTGGAATCATGACTGGGAAGTGTCCTCTCATTGAATAAACGAAAGAGACTGAATGAGTTCATATGAGTCTTGAACACTGCGTGCGGCCTTGATAATACACCCACTGGCTCTGGTTCTAATGCCGCTAGAGGGGTAGGAACTGGGGAGACACTGGCAGGACGTGGGTCAGCCACCTGTGACTCCAAGTCTTCAGACGCAGGGGGCAAGGGCAAGGGTGGCTCTGGAAGCATATCCCTGAAACGTGCAGGGAGTCTTCGGTTCGTTTGGCGAGCCCTCCTCTGTGACAGTGGTAATGAGGGGTCTCCCTGTGAAGGGTCTGACCCATTGACATGGAGAATGGTATGGTAATCGATCTGAAAGAATACTATTGATCAATGATAGAGCAGCTCGGAAAGGTACAGAAGCACTACCTGTCTAGTCAGGGAGTCCGTCTCATCTGGTGGGGCGCCGTGAGATTGTCCAATGCTACTGGTAGCGGTCGAGTCTTTGTGTTCTTGGAATGCAACATTGCAATGTTCAGCAACAGGCTCCAAGTCTGATTCTGGATCAATGCGTTGCTTCTTGCTCTGGTAAATTTCTTTGGCCTGAAGTAACGCACCGGAAAGACATTTCCTGCCTTTCTGACATGTTTTATGGTGCTTTGTGAAAGCTCCAGCATCACTGAAGGAACGACCACAAATGCACACTTGACAAAATGGTTCTGACATAGTAGTACACAGCCAGGAAAAGTAGGCGTTACTTTGATGCATGATGTGGCACTCTCAGGCTAGCTATCTTGTAAGCATGGGCAAACAATTACATAAATAAACTACTAGTAGGGCTGTCCTTGCCGGCGGGAACCTTGCTGGGCAAGGCAAAGCTATTGGCAAAGTTTGAAAGTTAGATGCTAGTGAAGTGAGTTGGTATAAACGTAAGCTAGAATACAAGTATGACAGACACTAACTTGAATGTACTAGTGACTACATACAACTGTGCTATGTGAAGGATCAGAGATGGGACGGAAATGAATGGTAGTCAGAAGACGGTGTTCATGCTCGTCAGTGCACAAGTGGCAAGCAGTGAGGTGGGCGGTACTCACCTGGGCGAGGCCATGCTGGCAGGCACACGAATGGTGGGGTGCGTGGCTGCATGTGGTTGCACTGGTGTACAATGATCATGGTGGTGGTGGTGACACCTTTAACCTGGTTGCGCTGGTGATATGTGTTCATCCTGGTCAGTGCACAAGCGGCGAGCGGTGGGGTGGGCAATACTCACCTTGGCAAGGTCGTGCTGGCAGATGCACGAGTGATGGGGTGGGGTGCAAACAAGGTGGTGGTGATGGAGTGTGTGGTGGTGCATGACCGGGTATGGCCCGTATGGGGCACAGTTGGGCGTGCTGGTCAGTGCACAAGCGGTGGAGTGCACAGTTGCACGTGGTTGTGCTGGTGTGGGTGTTCATGCTGGTCAGTGCGTGAGCGACGAGTAGCGAGGTGGGTGGTACTTACCCGGGCGCAGTTGCCAATTGGTGGTGGTGGTGGGAGGTACACGGGTGGGTGGGTGGTGCAGTGGGGGGTGCAGTTGTCCTAATTAGTGTGCGAGCAGTACTCGCCTGTCAGTGGTGGTGCAGGTGGTGGTGTCAATGTACAGCATGTCTCCGAGTTGCCGGTTGTGGGAGTGGCGATGGGAGCGGTGGTTTGTGGAGGGAGGCAGCACGAGCATGACAGCGGGGCTGGATGTGCAGGTTGTGTCTATCGCTGTCCGGGAGAGGGGGAAATAGCCAGGGAGGGAGATGGGTGCGAGGACAAGCTGACCACCACCCTCAGCAATGAGGTGGGCGAAACCCACTCTGGCATCGGCAGCGCGGAGTTCAACGACGCTGAGGTGGCAATTGAGCTCCTCCCATAGCCGGGTTGGCAAGGGTCAGCGAGATGGCGATGACAGGGGAGGCAGCATGTGTGCTCGCATGTTCGTGCAACGGCGCGACACACCCGCATGACAGTGAGGTGGTAGAGAATGGACACTGTGTGCCAGTGTATTCGCTGCTTTTTCTAGTTCGAATATGTGGTGGTCACAATTTCTTTATGAAGACGCTGCCGTTCACACTGGGCTGGAGAGGGAGGAAACATAGCGAGGGGATGTGAACCTGAAAGGACTCGGATGAGCGAGACTCATGGGTGCCTACCAGTGGTTGGAAGTGTGGCCCACATGCTTCATACTCCGCTAGTAGCCACCTCCGTACTTGTAGCTCGACTGCCCCACTCGGAACTCACCTCTCACGTGTTCTTCTCACTGATGGCCCCTTGCCTGCGCTTGCAGGCAGCTCATACTATTGATGGTGTGTCTTTACAACCACATCTTTTCACCTCTCATGTGGTGTGTCCTCCCGACCCCTCGTTGTTCCTCTCACCGATGTTTGCCTGCACTTGCAGGCAGCTCATGCTATTGACGGTGTATCTTTACGACCCCACTGTCCTTTCACCTGTATGTCTTCATGGCCCCGTTCCTCTTGACCTTCTAAGGATGCGTCAGAGCGTGTTTCTCACTTCTTGCATTTGGCCTCCCAACATCCTTCACCGTGTCGAGCCAATTCCAATGCCCTCTTCATATCTACCGTTGATCCCTCCCTTCCACATCATCCTGCCAATTCCTTAGGCACAGACGCAAATATGACTATCCCTACAATCATTCTTATCATAGGCCGAGTTCCCGCCCATAGCCACTCTCTCTCATTCTCTCCCCTTGTCCGTTTCCTCATTTGGTTGCTCTTCTGTCTTGTCGCTGGCACCATGCCGGTCTCCAACTGACCGTTCTGTCAAGTGCCCACTACTCCCAGGAACAGATGGCATGATCTTTGCCATCCCCTCATGAACCTGTACGGGACTTTGGCTGGTCGTCTAATAGTGACACTTATAGTTTGTGACACTTCAAACACAGGTGCTCCCATGAGCCACACCCGTACCATGTCTCACCAGCTTACAACAGCCCTCCTCTTTTCCGTGCCAGCACTGGCACACGCAAGAGCGGCTCACTCTCATACCCCGCCAAGAGGGCACTTGGTTGATGGTGAAGTGGTGGAGCGCCCGGGAGGGACCAAGTGAGGAAGTGGTGAGGGAGTGGAGAGGCTTATCAATGGGCAAGGATATGGCATCATTACAAGCACATCTATGCCTTCCGTCTCATATATCATGCCTTGTCTTATTCATCCCTTTTGGCACTGCCGACCAGGGACTGACAGCGATGGCTAGCAACAGTGGCACCCAGCTCAGCCCGAGTGATTTCACAAGGATGTTTCCCAATAATACTTTTGCAGAGGCAAGGGGCGCCACGAGCCCCAGTCCACTATCTCGGTGGTGGTTCCGTCCTTACATCAACCACAAATAGTATTGCCATGCTCCCCCCTCACTTCAGTCCACAACATTGTTGTGCGGCATGGAAGGAGTGCCAACCAGCTCTGGGAAAACTACATATTCATCTACAGGTTATCTGTTTCGCCAATAGTAAAGTCCAACACAGTGGAAGATGTGTACTTCAAGTAATGTTTGTTCGACTCGGGAACTTGAATTGTCATGCTCATGATATTAAATAAGAATACAGCTTGGAGGTTGAACACGAAAAAAATAGAATTGTAATCATAGACTTCCCAACCTTTCAGCGATACAGTCAAATTACACAAACACGTCTGGATTTACACTGTGATTCAAGTTATGAGCAACAAACGGGTGTTTTAAGGGGTCGAAATGACTCGCTGTTCTTTGACACTGAGCATCAGATGGTTGCTCTCTCAAGCTGCAGGAGATATTGACCATCTAGAGAAGAAGAGTCCGGAATATCGTGGAAGGACATTGACCACATGTGCTCAAGTGTCTTGAGGTTCAAAATATTTGATACATCTGCCTCAATATCCTCAATGGTCTTCTGCACTTTGAGCATGGTTTGCATGGCATGCTTCTTCTCCAAAATGGCAGAAGACCATCATTGGGACTGCTTGTTGGCATGGGAGGCCAAAAAGCCAATATTTGGTGATATCTACAGAGAGAATTAATTAAATGCCAATGTGTGAGCGTGCCATAGAATACCATACCATTCTTTGATACCACTGCTGAAGGCTGGCGTCGTATACAGTTGCTTCTGGAGGTTTGGACTGCCCTGACATCAAGCCCTCCTGCTCTCCTAAAACTGCTTCTGGTGCTGGAGGGTGAGCTTTCGGAGGAGCCACTATGGGAGCAGCAGCAGCGCAGGAGCACCCTGAACCCTAGAGAGTGGATAGAGAGGATGACGACTTAGATGGGGACAGAAGGCTTGGACTGCTTGGCATAATCATTGACTCGAATGGAGAAGGATGATGAAGTGAATTCACGTTCAAGTTGGGGGATTGCTGAAAGAAACATAAGTTCAACTCGAAGCTCAAGTGTGAGTAAAATAACTACAACTTGAAGAGGCACAAATGTCAAACTCTGAAATGGAAAATGGCATGAACTGCTTCTCTGACTCAAAGACTGTGGCTCAGGCTGTGCTGTTCTAGAGAGCTGGTGTGCGTACTAGTACCTGTCGTGGTCAGCTATTCGGTGCGGTGGCATCAAAAGGTATGTGGTTGTGACAGCGCAGGAGACATACAGGAACAGAGGAGGACGCAAACTCCAACATAGATTTGATCAATAAGTACCTACAAAGGGCAGGTGGTCATGACAGGGCAGGGGGACACAGCCTGGGAGACGGACACAAGCAATCAAACTCTGGGCCATAGATTTGATCGATATGGTTCTACAAAAGGCATGTGGTTGTGACAGTGCAGGGGGAAGCAGTGTCGAGATATAGATAGAGGTTCTATAATAAGCCTATCTGCAAAAAGTACTGTAAGTGGTTGTGGCACAGGAGACTCCTATTCAACCTGGAGATGATAAAGTCCATTAGTACAATATTGAATGTGCAGTAACTACACATGCTAATGATTAAACTAAACCTTACTACAATGGTTCAGGAACCCCGAGACCAGTCTGAACCCCACAATTTAATCGGCACCTCCCTGTTAAATCTAACAACCGCGACATCCGAGCAGACTCGTCATTCATACTGTGACTATGGCCCACGAGTAGCAATTCCCTCAACTTTCTCTATCAGACACAAACGACTTGGATGACCACTGGCGGTCCAAGTCAGCCCTCTACAACTCAGGGCAGGAGGTTGAAGACCACCATCAGGTGGTCGTATACAACTCATTTCACAACCAGACAGTGATACACGCTAACAGGGCTACTAGTATCAGTGGTGCTCTGGACATTGATAACAGTCAGTTGCCGACCACCAGCGAGCGCAGGCCCTTTCCTGGGCCACAGCAACTTTACCACCAGCCCAAGGAACTGGTACACATTCCCAACCACCAGTCCTTCCTGTTGTTAATCCATTTCGTATGGGTTAGAATATTATTAGCTTACATAAGCAGGCCTTATTTCGGCCTCGAAGTACTGTAGTTTTTCTTTAGTGACTACACTATAGTTTTCTACAGGTATGTACTAA
>JBBPQL010000744.1:0-17997 GCA_038092515.1 Boletus subparvulus | reverse complement strand
CATACTATACAGTTATGATATTAGAGTTCAGTATCAATACATACAAACAGTACTAGATACTATATAAGATGGGCCTTACAGCCTATCTCTCTATCGAACTATCTTGTTCTTTCCTCTCACTGGTTCACTCCTAAGCCCCCTGCTTATACTTGAACCACTTGAACCCTTTGTCACCATCTACAAGAACCAGTCTACGTGAGTCTCCCACTAGACAACTCATCCCTTCGTATTCCTGCGCTATCGGGGTCCTATTCCCGATAGGAGCAACTCTCAGAGCAATATGTTGCAACATCTGAGAATGAAGTGCGCTCATTCATTAAACGGTTCTCATCTGTACCCCAGGGGAAAGGCCTTGCAGGAGTGCTCTTTGAGCCACTTGTTCACCAGGACATTACAAGGGGGGGAGCTGGTTCATGGTCATTCTACAAGATGCTGGGAGTTGAACGCGAGAGCTCTGAATCCTTCAAATTTGTTTATGATGTCTCTGCCACAGAAACTGACAGTTTCCCGGAAATCCCACGAGAGCAGGTCAAGTTCCATCAACGTGAGCTTCCTAAACAGCTCATCAATGGCCAGTATTATGTTCCTTCCGAATCCAACTTCCCCTTGATCAACTCTTTTCTCGTTGACCTCGACTTCACCACTGGGTCTGCTCATCTCTGGGTGCGCAAAACGACCACATCTGAGAAACATGGTGGATCCGATCAAGGCTACTGTATGTGGAGATACGAAAGATCATCGGGGCAATTGGCGAACTATTCAAGAACCATAATTCAGATCTGGCCCCACCGGAAAAGAAGTTGAAGGGGCCAGGAGGCAAGCCGACAGGGTCAGAAGGCAAGCTATTGATTCACGTACACTATGTCCTGGTCTGTCCCAACAGCCAGGTGCAGCCAGGCCTGGAATGGAAGCTTCCCAGGGGTTGGAATGAGGGCACTGGGCGGGCCGACCATCGAGGAGATTGTTATCTTCTGAAGTTCTGTCTGGTACCTGATGGTGTCTAACATTTCTTGGTCCACTTCATCAGTCAAGCCATTTTTCGTTGTCTACCTTTCCAAGTGTTCGCATCCATTCGGGACATCCACACATGTACGAATCCATTCTACTGCAAAGTATCTAATGTATTAAGCCATCACAATTCACGAGATACATCCTCGAATAAGGGATTTGATTGTCCCCCTGGGCGAAAGTTCAAATTGGGTCTACGGGGCCAATGTTAGGCTCGCCGCACACTTCGAGTTCCATGACAAGCCTTTCGAACTTTCCCGCAAGCCATCGGTGTTCCGAAGCTGGTTATTCCTGTTTTGCACCTGATGTTGCGTCCAGCCGGAGAAAGCAACGGGTAGGTTTTCATCGGCCTTGTCGTCTACAGGCCAGTCCTGCCTGTCGAAAACCTTTTGAATCAAATTGATGAACCAAGAGGGGAATTGCAGCTGTTCGATGTCTCTGTCGTAACGACGGATGTCCCGCGACAAATCCTCAAGGTCTTCATCGTATGGGCTTTTCGGGACATTGACCTTCTCTCGGTCTTCGGCTTTCGGAGGTAGCACAGCATACAGCGACTTGAAAGGGCCAATTAACTCCGAGAGAAGATCACAGAGTGGGGTTGGTGTTCCAGGGCAACTGGCACACTATGCGGGCGCTCAGCACAGACTGCAGTTCCGCCACTCCTCGTTTACCGTCGTCGCCCGAGGGGATCATGCCCGGTTCCTGCGAAAGCGTGGAGGGAGAAAGAGCGATGCGTTGCGCGGAGGCTCTTGTCCGTCTATCGCGTTCCACCCACGCACCTGGTTTCCCGCTTCAGTGTCCGGCGTGAACGATCCTTTTTCGATTGCCAAATGATGTTCTTCCTCTGTGTCATCGCGAGGGTTAGAAGGCTGCGCCATTTTTATTCGTTTTGAACTCTATCCAAAGTTCTGTTGGCGAGAAATCTGTCCTGTTTGGGGGTGCTACACCCTCGACTCGATTGTAGATCGAGATGTCAGGCTTGAGGTTCAAATTATTCGCCGTGTCTGCCTTCATGCTTGTGTTTACAGCCTCAAGGTGAGGCATCCATCCTTCGATAGAAACGATCTGGATGACGGACGTTGTCACGAAACTGATGTTTCCGAGATGAAACGAGCACTTTCCACCCCGTCGCTGGGGACCACCTGGAATGGATCCGCGAGCAAGTCGGGTAGTGGCTGCTCGGTGGCAGGGACGTATTTATCAAGGAACGCATCGACGGGCATCGCACCCAACCAACGACCATTCATCTCCCCTCCAAGGTGGCCTTGAACTTCTTCAAAAGTGTTTACAGCGGACGTGTAAGCCAAGTCTGGCGCGTACTTCTTTTTAGCCGGAGTGGATCCACTAGCAAGTTCACGTTGGGTGGTGTGTGACGCGTTGTCTGTGAAAGTGAGCTCAGGTCGAGCAACGGTCTCGTCCTGTTATGAGACATGTTAAAGAAGGCGCGAGTGAAGAGAGATAAAACGAACGGAGAGGGTCAGACAGAAGGTTTCCCGGGTATTTATCCTCTAGGATGGTGGAACAAGCTGTGGAGTCGACATGTCAATCTCGCGAGGACAGCCATTGTTGTACCAACCTAGGTGTGGAGCTTTCCTGTCCGCTTTAGTAGTTGGAATCATGATGGCCAGCACGAGGTGATGGTGGGGTGTAAGTGAAGTTTGAGCGCGAGTCCAGTGTCCACCTACACGACGCGTCCCGGTCTGTAACGAGCACGTCAACCAGTCGGACCGCGGAACGAACAACGGACAGGTGATTGACTATTGACACAGCTGTAGAACATACGACAGCGTCCTGTCTCAGAGCTACAACCCTAACCCATCCGCGCGTACCTAGCTCTCTCTGGCCCCGGGTGAAATGCAGACACATCACTCACAAGAGTTTGAACGTGCCCATGTGGGGTGGAAGGGCATGTATCTTATCGTTATCTGAGAATGATACTACCAGTGAACCTTGATACAGTGAAGCAACATGTTGCGTACCTGGGACTCGGATGGTTCTACAAAGTTCATCAATGACCATCCGCTAGTGACCAATACCACTGGTAATGACGAATCCTAACTCACCTGTGAAATTTAATACCCAAACCAGCAACCAAAGCAGCGTTACCTCCCTCAATCATCTTCGCCTCGCTAACATATAGGGGCTGACCCCTTGCGTTGCCACGGAAAACTCTATGGTAGAAATGCAAGAGTGGTTGATCTCTGGTTCAAGTTTGTACTGTCACCTACAAGCGCAGGCACTTGAAATGACCCACATGTTAACGTGCCAGCCTTCATCAGCAGTGCCACCCGATGGACCATCAGTAATAACAAGCCGAGGGCGTTGCTGCAATACCAGTGCGGTTGGCTCTTTATATCCTGGACGGTATATCATATAACCTATGCATACCTGCCGAAATTTGTGGCACCTACCTGCCTGGATCAGCTTCCTGGCGACATCGTCAAACTTCAGCGGGCGAGGAAGATCTTTCAAATGAATGGTGGATTTGCCAGAGACCTTCGTCAATGGCGGCGTGAATACAACGACGTCAACGGTCTGCGACATGCTAGCAACTTGAAAGGATTGACATGACCTAGGAACCTGAGGGTTGTCGGAGTGAGTCATCGTGGGCTGCGATCAAGATCAAGATGGCAGTCGGAATATGGCATTGCCGATACAGAAGGCTACCTAACGTGAAGCCCGAGTCACCAAGTCTGCTTAGGAATTGAGTGGGGTCGGAAACACAAACGGAAAGAGGTACCGCGCCCAGACTGTAGTGGTGTTTGGGTCGTTGTCATGAATTGATTTCACTTCCAGTTCCTATACCGTGACGACACATACTAGTAGAAAGCATCATGATGCGCTAGTGAACATTCAAGCATTGCAATGCATCAACGTTCATAACATGAAAAAAGAACTCGGGCGAGAAAACGAATCAGCCAAGCGTTTAGTTCGATCGTGACAACACCTTTCTTGCATCCTCAGATAACTTTCTCGCGTTCGTCAACGACGGTCTCGCACCCGAGAGATGGCGGCGACACCTTTGACCTCAACGCTTTGGAGGCATTGCTCCCCGGTTTTACCCCCGCAGCTGCCGTCGCCGAATTTGCAGCCGCAACAGCCCTCAACAAGTTCCCGGTAGTCGGACATTTCGACTTGAACGACGCACTGTTTGGAAGCGCCGGTCGCTTGCGCTCTACACGTCAGAGGAATGGACTTGGGAGGTCATACTCGGCGAGTCGGACTGGGACCGAAGGTTTGCTCGACAATGCGCTGGTCCCCTCCCCCCGATTTTACCTTGGTCAACTTGGATGCAGGAAGGAGTGAGTCCCGTGGGGTCCGAGGCAGAAGCCAGGAGAGTGCTTGTTCTGCGTACGGATGGCCTTTACGCCGAACCCCGGATAGACGATTTGCGAAGTCATTTGGTAGCAGATGGCTCGCTCGTCGACGCGAGGAATGACATGAGACAAGGGTACTTCTTTTGAGTCGCTGTCGTCGTCGGCCGGCTGATTCAAAATCAAATATCCTCGCAAAGTTCCGAGGAACCAGCTGTCCGCTTTCGAGTCGTAAGCTTCAGTTCTGGGGACATGTAGTAGGCTAATACCGCGAGGTTGTGTTGAGAATGGACAAGGGGAAGATAAATGATGACACTTATATCCGACTTTAGATCACAATGCACACTATGGGCGGCCATCCTTGCCGTCTACGACTCTACGTGACTAGTACGTCGAGCCAAGGTTGGGTGATGACAGCGTTGCAAGGCCAATAGTATTTGCATAAAATAGTACCAAATGGCCACCTTCCGGGACCGCTCTACTTTTCGTCCTTGTTTGATGATGCCGAAAAGGTCACCACCACATCAGTGCTCCATGAGGATGTAGAGGATGCCAGCGTCTCTGTCGACGTATCGGTCGTGATATCGTAGGACGTGTTCGTGGTCCAAGTAGTTCTATGGGAGAAGAGAGAGACTGAATTGAACCACCGAGTGAGCAGACGCACACTTCGGCGACCGTTTCGGTCGCTCATGCGCCCAAAGTTGAGCTCACTTTTAGCGAATATCTAAAGGACGCCTGGTGAGTCCAAGTAAAACGCTGGTGGCAGGCTGGGTGAACCGACACCCATCCGACCTTCTTCGAACTTTTCGAGAGCCGTTGTCTATGATGAGTCGAGCGGTTCATACAGCTCTAGAAAGCAGGACATTACAGAAGATGCACACTGCTAGTCAGTCTAGATGGAAATTCACGACTGGCATATACGTACGTGATCGTGAAATCCGACGATGCCAGGCTCCAGCGCGCCCGACGACTAGGGACAAGGTCAACAATGGGCTTGACCTAGTGTGCAAAATTAATGAAAAAAGTAGTACTGTTTGAAAGAAGTATTCCACATTCACATTCCAGTCCATTGCTTTGTACACAAATATAAGATCCTCCCGTATATAGCTTGTGGCAGTACGCACGCATCGTGCCTTACAACTTTCCAAAGAACCGACTCAACAACCCCTTTATTCCCTGCGCCAGCACCCCCGAATCGACATACTTCACCCCAATCGTCCCATGCGGCGCCTCGATCTCGACTTGATCGCCCTGCCACTCGTCTTCCCCCAACAAGCGGAAATCGCCGACAAAGTACCGCCGGGTGGTGCCGAGTTGACTGAGCTGGGTCGCGTTCTGGACGAGCGTTTCGTCGAGGGAAATGTTACCGTGGTTCGTAGAGAGGGATAGGAGCCCCTGGAAGGAATGCGGGATGGCGAGCCGGACCGTCCCGTGGGCGGCACGTGCCGTCAGCGAAAACGGAGCTGCACCGTCGAGAGTGTGCTAGCACGTGCCCGTCAGGATCGTACGGTCGACACATCGATAAGCGCGAAAAAAATAAACCAAGGACGAACCAGCTGGGCGTGAATCGACCCGTGGTCAGAGGTGAGCGCGATGGTCGTACGCCGTACGCTGGGGGACGCCAGCAGCCATATCTCAGCATTCACGGAGCTGTATCTAGACGTCAGGCAGAGATTTTTGTGATCATCTTCTGCTTCGTTCTCGCCCAAACGAGGCAACATAGAAGACGGGATGCGTATGCAAGGATCGATGATGAATTCGCCTTTGATAGCGTGTTGTTCATCGGAGAGCGCGAGAAAGTTGGTCGGTTTGGTCTTGAAGGTGGGAAGAGGCGAGGAGGGGACGCTCCCGTTGGCGTCCGATTCTGTTTGGGGGGAATACGACGGGAGAGGCTGTGGTAGGTTCAGTCGATGTACGATGCAGAGCTACGGTAACATATTACCTCTTCGTGACCCACCTTGGAGTCTGAGGGCCGCGCGGGGGCGTTGTCGGGCGAGAAGGTCATGGTAGGGCAAGTTGTGTTCCTGTGTGAGCGTTTTCATACTTAACTCTTCTTCGAAGCGGTTTGGCTGTGTGTGCAACTCGCACGCGGCACCGCCACTGTGGGTCCGATGTGGATGCGGAGATTAGCATTATCTAAGAAAAAGCCAAATGCCACCAACAAAGTCAGACACACCTGGACACCAATACTCGACTGCCCCAACACCCTCCCAGATGACTGGATAACGAACCAGAGGTATCACCATATCCAGGCCCCCTGCTGACACTGGGGACACCAGATAGGTCATGGAGCCCCACACCCCCCACGAAAGCAGGGCGTGCATAAGAGCATTTTTCCTCGGACCAACTAGCCTGCTAGCCGCCTTAGTGTATTATGTAGAGCTAGCTCTGTCAGTTGCTGCATAATAATAACACTCATCCAAAAAAAAAAAAGAATTCAGCCAATGTTTAGTCTTGTTGTTATTTGGTTCTGCCACTTGGTGATTATCATTGTTTGTGGGTACGTGTGTCCTCCTATGACCCGTTCGCACTGCAGCGTCCAGATGAGGTATGCTGATTCTGATATCATGATTCATTGCGGGCGGTGCCGCATTTTTTGGCCATGTTTTCATCTTTGTCCATGGCCTTGGGTTGTACACTTCCACATCCGAGGATGTGACCATGGTGGATGTTGTGCCGGTTGTGTTTGCCATCTGGCCATTTCTGTTTAATGAGGTTCCAGATGGTGTGGGTAGTGGGGTGGGTGCATTTTGTTAAGATGTGGTCTAGCGATCCTAATATGTTGGGGCAGTGGGGTATATCTGCTTCCATCAAACCATTTTCTTTTGTTTTTATTGCAGCAAGTTGCTGTTTTGATGATGTACTCATCTTTTTGGGTGTTTCCATCATGCCTCCTTTCCCCCCAGAGCCCTCATGAGGTCCTTTAGGCCTCACAGGGCTTGGAAGTCAATTTTTTTGTTGAGGAATGTGCACTGGTTGTCATTGATGACTTTCCAGTGCAGCCTCCTCTAGTAAACAAATTTTTACATCACCAATGTGGATTTTTTGGTCCACAAAATTGAGAATGGCTTTGTGTTCTCATAGGAATGGTATTCCAAGGATACAGTTATAGTGGCTGATGTTCGCTACATTGAAATAGATCTTGGAAGAGTGACTTCCAATCTTGATGTGGCTTTTGCCACCATGAGTGATTTTTGAATGGCTGCCTATACAGTCTAATTGTAATGTGAGCTGTTGCTCGAGAGGGAATATATTCATTCCTGTGACTTTTGTGAAGGCAGGGCTCACAAAATTTCTGGTACTCCCGGTGTCTATCATGATGTATGCCCTACATCTGTTGACTTTCATCTTGATTGTCACACATCAGCGCATTTCTGCACCTATACAAGGGCGTGTGCCCTCTTAAGACATTAGTGCTGTATTTTTAGTATGCATTGCATACTGGAACACTTGCATTCCATTGAGGTTTTTCTCTTCACCCATCATTTGAATTGCAGCCATATGAATGACTGGTCAGTCCATTGGACTTTTGTGATTAATGGCAAGATTGCCATGTGGTGTAGATACCACTACATCGTCAGTGAATTCAACAATCTCTGCCTTTGGTAGGCTCAGGAGTAGAGTATTATCTATACTCATGAACTCCCTAATTGTACCTTCCCAAAGCCCATTGGATATTCCATTCCGACTCATTATACATATGTGCACAATCACTGGTGTTTTCTGATGCCCTTTTTATAGCCCTTGTAGTTTTTACTATGCATGTAGCCAGCATATGCATAGTGCTACAGACACAGTTGATGTCCAGGCCATACCCTTCAACTTGTGCTCATTCACTGTTGTCCCATCCATGATCATACTCGCTTTTTGCAAGTTGCTCCAGATATTGTTGGGCAACAGTTAATGATGGTACTTCATCAATTGTGTCTTCAGACACATGTTCTACCCAATTATTGCAGTCTGGGCATGTATCACCCTGGTGTATTGCACCATATAGTGGAGATCATGTCCACTTGGGACTCAAACCCACTCAGAGGGGTATCTCCTCCATAGTCATTTCAACGTCAGAGTCAGGGGGTTTACCCCTTTCTTGTCCTTCATTTCTGGGGCGATATTCAATTTCCCCTTCCTTATGGTCCCCAATCGGGTCTGGAGTTCAACTCCATGTTGGTCAATTTTTAGACCAACATATTGCTCCCTTTGATCCTGAAGGTCTTTAATGAGAGCTTTAATGCTCTCCTCCGATCTGTCATTGAGATGACCAGCTTGCCTAACTGTGGAATGAACCACCATAGTTTTCACCAAGAGGTTCATCCTCTCCTTTTCCATTGTCCTCAGTTGATAGGCCATCATATGGCTGGCTGCATGCAGGTGTTCATCTGCAGAGCCAGATGGCTCTTGATGAGTTCTCGTCCCGATATCAAGACCTTGGTGGAACTCTTGTTCCGTGTAGCACTCTGGGGCCTTTATTGCCTCATTCAACGACAGGTTCATCTGATGTAGGGCCTGTCCTACATGCTGCACTTGGAGATTGCATTCTTCGCAGTGTCCCTGGTGCATCACACCATACTGACATAACCAGTCCCATTCTCCCTGAATGGAATGTGGAGTTCCCAACTCCTCCAATTCTGAGAGATCAAACTCCTCATGCATCATAGCACAGCAGATGACACATTCATCCTCAGACAATCCCTTATCCTTGTGCATTGTGCCTAGATATGCAATGGGTTCATCGTCATTGTTGATTTTGTGCTCATCTTCAAAGTAGAGGACTTCCTTCTCATCTTCGTTGTCCTTGACGGAGTTTTCATCACCCTCATTCTTGTCATGGGAGTTGCCCTCTGTGGGTACTTCATTGTCATGCATTTGTTGGTTGACTTCCTCTTCGACAGGTATTCTTTCTTGACTGTCTTGTACCTCTACCATGAAGAGGCATGGTCTTGCCGCAGGGTGACTTCCACCCATTCTGTTAGGGCATTGATCTGCCATATGTCCTTCCTGTTTACATCTGAAGCAATGAATGCCATGGAGGAATTTCGGGGTTGAATTTCCCTTGTCAGGAATTCTGCTCTGATGTTCTCTCCTTTGGGGTTCATTTCCACCACTTTGGTCATTTCTTTGGTTGGACCCTTGGAACCTTGGACACCAATGATAAAGGGTGTTATCCTTTTTAACGTACTCAGGTCTTTCCCCTTGGTTGGATGTGGGCCGGCCCTTCTTATTTTGCAAATGGGGCTTTGCTTGGAAGGATTTTCCTACAGGGTTATTATCATGCTTCATCAGAAGGCTAATTGACTTCTGTGCAGTTTCCATGTGCTGCACTTCTTTGAGTATCTCCTCAATAGTAGAATGTTCAGTGGAAATCCCGTGCACCTCAAATATACTCTTTATGAGTGAGTGGGGGAGCCCACGGATGTATTTCCTCTTGAACAAATAATCATCCGGAGGCTGTACCATTCGGTACGCACAACATCATAAGTCGTTATAAAAAGTGAGAGCTCCCTTCTCCTGCATCATACCTGGTCCGATCATAT
The DNA here is from genome assembly GCA_038092515.1 of Boletus subparvulus. NCBI lineage: Eukaryota > Fungi > Basidiomycota > Agaricomycetes > Boletales > Boletaceae > Boletus > Boletus subparvulus. The sequence goes on along the minus strand of JBBPQL010000744.1, from coordinate 8,141 downwards.
TGATTGGCAGTGTTTTGAGCCAATGCCTTGTGGACAAATCTCTTAAAGAGTCCACAGATCAGGTCTTCAAAGGACCAAAAATAGACCTTGTGGTCTGGAGATTCGATCTCCTGACCATACCATTCAGAGGCCAAACCCTCCAGGAACAATCTGATATAAAGGACTTGGTCCTCCTCCCAGGCCAGTCCAGTAATTTTGAACGTACGCGAAAGTACTTGAGTAACTGGCTTACCCAGTCATCAATTTTTTTGAGATCATCCTGACCTCCATATTTCCCTGGCTTAGGCAGATCCATTGCCTTTATCTCTAGCCCTAATGGACCTGATTGTTGACCAACTTGTTCGTCAATCTGTTGTGCATATCTATCTTGCATATGATCCCTATAGCAGTGTTTCTGGGGGTAAACTCCCTCAAATAATTATAAGGGGCTTCTTGCCTGGGTATGATATGATGTGCGAGGGTATGAGCAGGGATGTTAATTCTATCTTCATCATCCTCGTCATCATTCCCGTCACCCTCGTCACCCTCGTCATCATTCTCATCTGCATCATCCTCGTCCGGGTCTTCAGGAGGGCCTCCTCTAGGAGGACCTTCTCCTCCAGGCTGTCTCTCTCCAGGGGAACCTTCTCCTCCTGGATGTCCACCTCTAGGAGGATTGTGTCTCCCTCTATGGGAACTTTGGTCATCTTCATCAGGATCATTGTCATCCCTGGGATCTCCTGGATCTCCTGGATCTGCTGGCATATTATACTCAGCAGTGACTTGATCCCACACCATTTGATGGAGGATTGCTGTTCCTCGACATTGCCCATATAGATGATGGATTATATCTGAATTTTGGCCAGACAAATCGGCTGGGCAATTTGGCATGCTTGGAGCTAGTCCACTCTGCTTCCCCTTTCCTTCGGCATCAACAGGCACCTTTTTTTCTGATATCAAAGAGATCATCTTCTCTTACAGGGGTATTTGTTACCCCTTGGAATGTATGTTCCTTGACCTTGATTTGTGGAAATGAGTCCTGGCTACTAGCCCTACTGGACATATCCTTTCTATCGTTCTTGAAGAGCACTTCCATCATTTGTTGATGGCAAGTGCCTGGTGTAGTCCAGGGTTTACCCCATGGTTGTCGAAACCTTTGGGCCCATGCCTGTATCTCAGCCATTGCTGATGGACCTTGCTCAAGAACTCAGTTATGGTATCTAGTGCCATTCAAGGATTGAGGAGGACAATGTGTTTGGCCTCCTCTATGAGTAGTTTCCCTTCGAACCGTTCCCTCAAAGGTGTAATACCTTCAGTAAACACTTGCATAGGAGGAGTCTCGTTCCTTGAAAGGATACTAGGATCTTTAATGATCTGTGAGTCAATGGACTCAATGAGTCTATTAGTGCCTCAGTCACTCTGTCAGAACTTTTTCTGGCACTACTTAATGTCTGGGAGACTCAAAGGTCTTCCAGCATTGGCAGAGTCACTTGGGGCTGATTAGCTCCAGACCCATCACCAACAACCTCTGGCTGTTGAGCTGGGGGTTGTTTCTGTGGTTTTTTCGATGACTTTCCGTTGTCAGGAGGATATTTCAGGAACTGTTGTTCCATATTTTTCAGAGGTGGTTCTCCCTTATCTCCAGGCAGTTTTTCTGCTGCCGCTCATGCTTGGCTGCGTGTTATGTGGTTCATTGTTGTGAATTGAAGTTATGCACTTCAAAAAATTGTAAAGTTTGTTGTCGAGTCTACTTGAGCACCCTAAGATCACATAGATGAAGTGAACCAAGTTCAATTCATCAATGATATGTGTTACAATTCTTTTCTTTATCATACATCGCTCGTCCTTGGACTCACTCCTTATCTTTACACACCATTCCCTCGGAACGCCTTCCGCTTAAACACAGCTTCTTTCCTCTATGCTCTGCATGGTCCCGTTATCCCATTTCCTCTTTTCTATTATGGACGTCTTCTCTTACTCATATGTGGCCTCTACGCAGTTTCCTTCCTTCTATCGCACAGCCCAGCCCTTCCCTTTATATCCATCTTAGCTTTACTGCTACAAACACTGCCTGGTCTGTGCACTGCGTCTCCACCTATTTAAAACCGACGATACATCATGTATTTCCCCTTAACTTTAATCTACTTGATTCTCCCTTGTCACTTGGAACTCTCTAAGTTTTTGCACTACTTTTGAGTGCACGCTTCTTTGTACCTTCGTCCTTGAACTTCCTAAGCAACTGATTGTTATTAGGAGTTGTCATGGAAGTCCCCAACACCCCCTTGCTCTTGAAGACAACCTTCAGAGAACTTTTGCCCCTTGCCCTTTCAAGTCTATGTTTATCTCTACCCGAGTCAAGTGTAACAATATATAAGGGTACAAATGTAAGTAGAATGAGGGCCGTTGTCAAGATGGCCCTCAGTTTTTATACTAAGTAATAGGTGCATGTGATATTATTATCACATGCACCAATATACAACGAATACTAAGTATGGGGCATTAGGCCCCTAATGGTTTGGAAGCATGGGAATGTTCAGAAGTGTACCAAAGTGTACTAAAAATTCTGCTAACAGTGTGCAACATGGCATGATGCTTCCAAGTCTGGAACAGCACAGGAAAATACCGGAAGTGGTTCTGAGTTCGGAAGCATCAAGTTGACATGTAGCTAAAATATAGTCAAAATGCACCCAAAATGTAACAAAACCATTGTGCTTCAGAAGCACACTGAATACAATCAAGTTGATGGGTAGAAAAAGTGTACTATTAAAGTGTGTTATAGTGTAGTAAAGTGTAGTTAAAAAAAGTGTGCTCACAGCAGATACCAGCCCTTCTGAGTTCGGAAGGGCAGAAATGTATTTAGTGGGCAATGACTGAGTTTGAATGCAACACAGCCCAAAAAAGAAAAACATGTGGCCAAATACATGGTACATGATGCAGCCAAAATAGCTGAGGGTAGCCAAAATAGCCAAAATAGAATTAGCCTTGGCAACTCCCACAGTGTTCTCCACTAACTTATTGACTAGCTTTTTTTCCAAAGGCACAATCATCTGAGTTTTTGTTGTAAAGTATTGATGTATACACTTTAAAATGATATGCTTTTTAAATCACAAAGTGTTATGATTCCTTCTTTTTCCTCGCCATTGTCATTCTATCTTTCACTTCTGACTTTGCACCATTCCTTCAAAATGCCCTCAGCCTAAACACAGCTTCCATTCTTATATACTGTGCATGGTACTGTTATCCCATCTCCACTTACCATATATGGACATCTATCTCTTTCATGTGTAAGTCTTATGCAGCCTTCTTCCACTCCTATCACACAGCCAACATTTATTTTATATCCACCTTGGATATCATACTATAAACACCGCTTGGTCCATGTGTCTAGTCTCTACATATTTAAACTCAATGTTACCTCATGTATAACTTAGCTTTGACCTAGTCAATTTTACTTTGTGTTTCCTTGAATCTCAAAGTCCTCGCACTACTTCTAAGTGTGCACTCTTTGTCTCCTTGCTGAGAACTCCCTAAGTAGCAATCTGCTACCAGGAGTTGTTGTGGAAGTCCCACAACCCCTCTGTTCTTGAAAATGCCCTCCAAGAAACCTTTGTTCCTTGTTCACCTTTGAGTCTATGATTGCCCCTATCTGGGTCAAGCATAACACAGAGATAAGGGAGCAGAAATAGAGTCAGAGATTTAAATTCTCACACTAATCTACATGACTGCCCACCGATGATCCATCAACATCTCCCTTCCACTACTCTGTGCTCTGTGCCAACGTTAGCTTGACTCAGATATTATGTAGAATGTGGGTGTTTTTTTACTCTACTTTCTCTAATCATCTAACCATCATTTTTGGACTGCAGATTGTATTTTCTTTATACTGTATCACATGTATAGCAGTTGAGCTTATTTATCTATCGCAATGTATTCCCAAACTACCCCCCCTCCCTCCTAGACCCTCATGGATAATACACAAGCTTGTCTGGGCTGTCAAAATCCATTTCCGACTTTAAAATGACTCCATGCTCACACAGCAAGATGTCCAACTTATCAACAACTGCAATCCAGTCTTGCAAGGCCCCACAGAAGTCATGTTGCTTCCGAAAACCACACTATATATGTACTCTCGTTAACAACCAGGCCCTGCACCAAATGAGATACTCACTAACACCTTTGTATTGCATCCACAGGCAGACCAAATATCCCAATTTGAAGGCGATACTACAACAGTATGTATTCATTCACTATTTCTCACTACCCTATCATCACAGTGATCAACAGGTTGAAAATATAGCAGGGCCATTTGATGCTCCTCTCAAAGAGGATCATATCTCTGCCTTTCAATCTCCCAAGCCTCTGTCTGTTGTCTCTACCTGCTCCCAATGTTCCATTCGCTTACCAGCAAGATATCAGGACTATTTATCCACTGACAAAGGTTTACCATTTGTCCCATCACCACCTCCAAGCCCATCAAGTCCAGGCTCATGTCCACCCTCACCTGATCCTCCCTCCATTAATCCCCCACCACTTATTGAATTCACAACACCATGTAACAACATGGGTTTATTTCATATCTATTCAACCAAACCATCCCTCAAAACAAAGGGTGATGGAAAACTTCATGCCATCATTGATGCACCGATACTAGAGGTGTCTGCAGAGCATCAACAACTGATGAGCACAGCTACCCTTGATGTTATTGAGTCTCCAATAACATACAAAAAGCTTTGGTCAGCATTTAGCAGTCCCACTGCAGGGCTTCTGATGTGCTGGGATTATATGTACTGGGACTAATGAAAAATTTGGTGCTGAGTTGAATCACTTATGGTAGTTTGTAACAGATCCTCAGTTTTGGCCATCAGTTCAGGATAGATTCAATCACAATTGTAAGAAGAAAATCAGTGAAAACTACCTTCACCACAAATACAATCTCTTCCAGGCCAATCACAGTTGGAAGACCTCATCTGACTCTATTCAGTTACCACACAAGGGATTAAAGTGGAAACTTGGTGAGTGCAATCCCTCCATTCCTTGACTTACTGTACAGGGTGTCCATCATCATGATATCCCTGATGTTATTACTTCCATACTTCAGGATGAGGTTGCACTAACATTTCATACGACACCATTCCAGGAGTTTTGGCAGCCCAATCCAGCTCATGAGCCCATGAAAGTCTACAGTGAAGCTTACTTGTCATCTCTTATGCTTGACTCATTCCATTCTGTACACTCTCTTCCATGAGACCCTGATAACAACCTCAAGCATGTGGTCATTCCAATTATGCTATGGTCTGATGCCACCCACCTTGTGAATTTTGGTGATGCTTCCCTTTGGCCAGTCTATCTGTTTTTCAGCAACCAATCCAAGTACACCCACAGAAAACCAACAGCAGCTGCTTGCCATCATATTGCTTACATACCCAGTGTTTGTCACCTGTTACCTGGATTTCACAATTGAGTACTGACCCCAAAATGATATTTAGTTACCCAATGACTTCCAGGATGAATATTCTTGTAAGTTCCAAAGAGCATCATCCAATGATGTCTACACACACTGTAAACAGAAGCTCATGTGAGCAATATGGAGACTCATGCTTGATGAGAAGTTCCAAAATGCATACCAATCTGGTCTAGTCATCAAATGTCCTGATAAGATTGTGTGTTATGTCTTCATTTGGCTCTACACATACAGCACAGATTACCCAGAAAAGTTTGTGCCACCTATGTACTTATGTCACAACCATCTAATTGCCACTTCTAGTATCTTAGCTGCTTGTATCAGATTTCTTGGTATCTGTCTATGCTCTCAATGCTTGGCTGAGAAGGCAGCTGTGGAAAACATGGGTACACCAGTTAACATGGAAATACATAGGCTGCAAATTCAAGTCAATGACTGTTGGGATTCGTCTACTCACTAGTGGTATCTTTCTCTTTTCCTTTTTATTGTTGAACTCATCTTCTCTTTGGTATTTTTTCCTATGATTGGATTCATTGTTTACTTCTCTTTGACTCTTTGAATATTTCTCTCATTGAGCTATAACACCTCATGCCATTCACTTTCCTTATCACTGGAAGAGGGATTCCTTTATTACTTATTCTTGCTTACAGGTTTTCCCTTATCTTTGGACAGTATCTGCCTTGTATCCGAATCTCTTGTATCAGTTATGTGTGTTGAAAGAATAGGGTGGATGTTCATTGAGTCTGGGGCACAGATAATGATGGACCTGGACAAGGTGATAATTGATGGGGAGATCCCATTGATCCCTTGTCCAGTATATATATTATACCTAAGTACACAGACACAAACAGTACCATATACATGTATACAAACATTAGTCCATGTGTGATATACTGGGCATACCATAAATATCCAACAATGTGTTCCTCGTTACTCATCAAATTCCTACTTATTCCAAGACCTTCTACACTTATGTGTCCTTAGGTATAAGTAGTTTGCTGTCTGTATTATGTACTTCACTCTTGATCTATGCAATCTAGTGTTCTCTTGCATCCAAAGCAATCAGCTTTGTCCTCAGTCACTTGAAGTCTATTCGACTTGGTCTTTTTCTTTCTTGTTGTAATTCAAGGATGTAGTGTCTCTTTGTAAGTACCTGAAACAACCAACACTCACTAAGAGCGCTAGTAGTTCAAGTAGTGACAATAGAGGTAGACTGGTAGCTCCTAGAGATGATGGAAAATCTCCAAGAGGACAAGACTGAGGTCCTCCTGGCACTCTATTGAGGGCTTATATACTACACAGGGGTTTGGCTATGTGTACACTAGATCGTACAATATGCTATGCTGCATGACTTGTCCATGAGTTGTACATGAGGATAACAGGCATATCAGTACAGTCATGTAATGGAAGGGAAGCTAACCATGAGGATAGGGTGAGGTAGGCAGTGCACATATGTGAGTTATGAGGTGAACATATGCAAGGCTGCGCGCCATGTGTGATTGGTGAGGCCGACATGAGGTGGGCATGAGGTGCACTGCAATACACATGGTATCCATAAGGCGAAAGGGTCTGGACTATGAGGGGACTTGAGCATTTGGTTGTTTTGGGTGATAGGGGTTAAATGTGAAAGTTGCTCCAGAAAAAATAGGGAGAAATCTGGGAAAATTAATATGGGTCTGTAATAGTACCTCCCTTGAGACAACTGTGGTTCACCTTGACATACAAGAGTATGTCTCACGTAACAATGACCAAATACACAAGGATAAGATCACAGAGGCTCAAACACTTATCTTTCGGCACAGGGCAAGTCTAATGGTGTTGGTGTCCAGAGTATCCTAGCAGAGGAGTCATTAGTTGCTGTAAATGTGTGTCATTCATCCCTTCAAACTACATAGCTGATTTGTGTTGAATGCCAGAGTGCTTTTTCTGATCAAATCATGGACGAAGAATTCAACTTCTTTCTGATGTTTTTAGTTGATCTTTTACACAAGTTTGAGCTTGGGGTATGGAGGACTATTTTTACACATTTGATATGTATCTTGCATGCTGCAGGAGGAACTGTAATCATTCAGCTTAATTACAGGTGAGCTGATTTGTTTCATACTAATCAGTTGGGTAATTTTGATATACAGATACCAATATGTCTCAACTTTTGGACATGGTACAATCTAACAGTTCCACAAGAATGCATCAGCCATGAAGCATCTCACTGCATAAGATTTTGAGGACTTGCTTCAGATGAGTCCTTTCCACAATCCTCAGCATTATTAACTAACATGTCTAGTGTGCTCTGCCCATTTTTGAGGGGCTCCTTCCTGGTCAACACAATGACATTGTTCTGGACCTTATTTTCAACCTGGCAACATGGGAGCAGAATGGGAGTGGTAGTCCGAGCGTTAATCCAATAGTCCGAGCGGTTTCGGGCCTATGGAATGAAAGAGAGAGACGGTAAATACACAGTAGACGGTTTACTGCATTCGGTGTTGAAGACAGTGACGGTGACGGTAATTGTGAGCCAAAAGGGAGCTGGTATTTTTGATACCGTACATGGATATTATAGTCCGAGCAATCTCGGACTCTAACTACGACCAGAAACTACTAGCCATGACATGAAACCCAAAGGGGTAATGAAAATACACTATTGGAAATGAACAGACAGGCGCCACCATCTGTCTAGACAGAATGGAGCATTTTTATATAG
>JBBPQL010000743.1:0-18037 GCA_038092515.1 Boletus subparvulus | reverse complement strand
GGACGTTTGATTTGTCAATGTCACGGGGAAATTACGCCATAACGCTTGTTTCCTCATCGCCTACAGGATCGAGTCAAGGAATCGCAATGAATGCGGCTGAGACCTCTTCAGCAAGCCAGTTAATAACGTTACCGTTTGAAGCTCTTTCGTTGACCTGTCCTCCAATCAGAACTCTCAAAAGTTGATAAAAAAGGCAATTAAGGGTCCTATGAAAGAGTTTTTTCTTGCAGGACTGGCAGGACTGCCCAGAACCAGTCCCAGACACAATTCCAGTCTGCAGAAGCGGCCGGCCGCCGGCCGCCGGCTGATGCCCGGCTCAAACGTTGATGTCACTGGCACCCACTCTTACTTGATAATTTCGTTTTTTTTAGAGTTCCGAATCAGTGTTTGAAAACGCGTGTTTTCCCAGTCTCCGAGGAGGAAATTCGGGTAAACATGGGAAGCAGATAGGCTTGTCCTGTAAGGCGGAAAATCCCGACACTAATAAGCACCTTCCCAGAACGGCTCGAGACTAGTGTTTTCCCTACGACGGCAACAGGCCCAGGGTAAACAATAATCTGAGCTTGAAGGTGGCCCATCGTGGTTGGAGTTTTGACACAGAATCAGCAGTAAGTCCGTCCTCTCCCCGATCTAGGATGACATTCTTCAATGGCATGCATTTCGTTATATCTGACACGAGTAACCGCCAAAATTCAATGTCCCTGGAGCTTTGAGATTCACGCCAAGTGGGTGAGCATATCCAATTATTAGGTGAGTCAGCATGGTTATGTGGCGTAGCGAGGAAGGAGCGGCGGAGCATAATCTTGGGACGAGTGGCAGGAAGTGGTACTTGTGGTGCTTCTTTCCGCGCCGCCGTCTTGCTCGCCCGCCCGCCAGCCGCGCAACGAAGTTCCCATTCACCGCTCTACTGGATCTATCTCCGCCCATCCCGCGACATACCTGGAAAGAGCTTCGCGTTCGCAGACTAACTTTTATGTCCAACACATTTTCCATAAGGGGCATTTCCCTTATCCTTGTACCTACAGATTAAGTTGGTGCCGCGGTCAGGTGCCGCGCTAATTGCACCCATTGCTCTCGCCTATCACTCCACAACACCAGTCATTCAATGTTGTTGTCGTACTTATCCAGTGAACCCTTCTTTTCTTGTCGCCTCTTCCTCTGAGCGGACTCCCGCGACTTTGGTACCTGGAGTATCAACCCAAGGCGGGTTCTAAAACAGCACAGATTCGAGGACAAGAATTTCATACCTGAATCGCGGGCCCGGTAAGTAGTCGCCTGATCCTGTGCCAGGAAGGAGGTAGCAATGGTAGCCCTCCCAACGACCCAATACAGATATTCCTTCATCATCATCAACCCCGCAATGCCAGCGAGGCGGTCTAATTCTATCCTTAGTCATCGTACCACCTCTTACCCAAACTCACTTACATAGGAAAATAGGACGCAGGAATCATACCAGGCTTTAGCAGGGAGGTTGAGTGGATGCTTGATGGTTTAACTAGATATATCACATGTAAGGATCTAGCATGCATAGTAAAATCATACAATATGCTCTGAGTACAATACACTGGATGCAATGCTGGATGTTCCAAGTTGGGAAAAGGAAAGCGCGAGGAAAGCGCATCCTGCCGCATCACGTGAAATGAGAACCGTCAGTGCCTCCTACGGGCATAGACGTTTTGTATCAAGACATAAACCGGAGTTACCGCCTCGTCGAGCTCTGCGCATGCATTGCGTTCCATAGTGTCGACAAACTCCGCTGAAAGGCCATGGCCGAGTAGGAGTGGCCGCCCGGACTTGAGAAATGCCTGCAGAGAGAAATAAAATAAAATAATAGGACCGATGGTTCCGCGGTACAGATATACCTACCTTGAGATCGTCCCTCATGGTCACTCCAACCCCGTTCCAAAAATTTGTCACTGGATCACTTCCAGTCATCCAAGGAGAACACGGTATCCAGAATTCCCGATTCACGACATCCTCAAATGCTGGGTGATTGGATACCCATTCGTGCATATGAGTGGATGCTTCTGCTTCACCTCCCCGTGCCTTGACTGCCCGATTTACATAGGACATGAAAAGGGGAGTCCATGGAGGGTGGAAGGATCCAGCGGGAGGGAGGATTGGCTGTTTGTCCAACCCCGTGAAATTGAACGGAAATTCGGTAAGATCTATAAGACCGCCTGGTCGGAGCACATGGCTTATATGGTTTATCAAACCGTGGTAGTCGCGGATCTGATGATACATAAATACAGTTTTACGGTGGATAGGCGAGGGAGAGCAACTTACCCCCGACGAAATGAGCTGGCAATGCACAACGTTGAAGTCACCATAAAAATGTTCCAGACCAAGATTGATGTCATCAACTTCGCTTCTACATCAAGGGACAATATTTGTATTTGTCTGGCACGCGAAAGACAGGGTGTGTGTACCCTCACCTGCAATTTGCGGGCATAGATCTGGAGATAGTCAAGAAAGGTTATATAAAATGGCTGAGATAGAAGCTTACAATGACTGCATGGGAACGAGATCAACGGCTACCGCACTGCAATTAGGGAACTCCCTCGCGACGTCCATTATCCTGTGGGGAGCGATAAGTACACGACAATGCTACCAGGAAATGTTGGTATACCAGCTGCCGCTTCCACAACCAAGATCAAGGATGGCCTTGACTTCGAAACCATCATCGGCCATGATTTGCGGCAAAGGGGGCGGGTATTTTCCCATTACTTTGCAGAACATTTCATGCTGCTTGTCTTTGACATGGATGAGGGAAAGGATGGGAAGAAGGGATAGTTGAACGGACCGAGGCGATCTAGTTCCTCATCATCTGCTGGGAGGCGGTAGACATCGGAGTAATTGTTGAGGCCTCTACCGTATTCTTGGCGGTAAGCCTGTGCGCGCAAGGAGCTTGTGAATGAGAAGACGGAAGGTGAAGGTGAAGGGGAGCGCATCGACAAGTCGACGGATGTCCTTGTGCTAGCGACACTGGAGTCGAGGGACATTTCGGTGTAACGATCTGACTCGGTGTCGCTGTCTCCGTCGTCGGATAGGGTGTCTGGACGGCAATAGGGATGGGCAGGCATCGTGGAAGTCAGCATGAGGGATAAGATTGAAGAGCATAGAATGTAATGAGTATAAATGAGATTTGTAGTTTGAGGGGACCTCGGCGGATATGGTTATTGCTCCGTCACTCACATGCACACTTGACCCGCCGCAACCGCGTGAATACGAATTAGCAGACCCGAGGACTACCTGGGCTCTACCCCAACCTCATACCGAGTTTTCGCTCACTTCCTCCGGTCGGAATCAACGTCGACCTGCCTCGACCTCCTTGCTTCTTTCCCACTGCTCGACTCTGTCGAGGATGCTTCTCGTGCTATGCTGCTGTCTTACGTGGTCCCACTGATCAGGCGTGACCCTGAATTTCCTCTTGTCGCAAAACTCACGACGGAGATGCTCGAGAAATTCCACGGGCATCCTCAGGTCGGGCTTGGTGGCCCATCTCCGATGTCTACCTACGGTAATGGATATCCAAGTCCGACCAACAAGAGCTACGGTATACGCCAGTGTCAAACTCCGACACCTCGGTTGCAGACAATCTGTCTTGTCGTGCCCACAATGATACAGGTGGGACTGTCAGACTTGCGACGCCAATTCTCATACTTACCGACAGCCTCGCTCGACACACGAATCCAATATCCATGATATCATTTTATCACCCCTGAGCGCTGGCAACCAACGGCGGAGAACGCTTGTTCCATGACAATGTCCACGATCTCGTCATCTTCTCGACACAAATAGCAATCTGTCTCATCCACCACGCCGAAATAGAGTCGATATACCGGGACATCCCTCTAATCACTATAGGTCTTAAATTTGCGCCGCAAATCGCCGCAGCATGTGTGTGCTGCTTTCGTCGCTTCAGACTCCTCCGAACCCAAGCTATATTAGGTATAGACTCATCGGTGTCATTCAACTTGGTTCAACTTGGTCACCGCCATCGGGAACCAAAACGAACCCGCTGACATCACGGTTACCACGGTGAAAACTCGTCCATGATGAAACCACAAGGCAGAGCCCACTGCGGGCATAAAGAGGTTTCGTTGGCATCTTGCATGCCTGAATCCTTCGACACCGGAGCATGCGGGGCCCAGTTAGTCAAATATTGTTACAAGGTATTCTAGTCCAACTCTAGTCGTGCCTTGGGATTCCGGATGCGGTGACGGATTAGCTAGTATGTAAATCTGAGCATCCAAGCCATCTAGCTTATAGCTCATGATGCAGCATTAATTAGGAGTGAAATTAAGCCAAACGCAAAACGACGAAATATTTCACCATGAAAACAACATATATTATCGGGCCAATCGGCGGCGGAGGCAGTCAGAGATACGTTCACGAGGTACAGCACGTGCAAACACCGAAACATCCAGATCATGGCGCGAAACTTTACAATCAACGCACAGGAAAAGCGGAGGGTATGGTGATCGGTTTCACGAATGGTGCTCAATCAAACTGAAACCACCACAAACTTTGCCTAGCGTTTTTTCAGTTCCTGAAAGCGACGTGCCAATGACTCGAAGTCGTCCTCAGGATTCTCCTTAGCGGATGTAATAGTACCGTTTGATTTTCTAGTAACTTTCTCTTCCTCTTCTGTCGGCGGAAGGTTAGGTAGTTTGGTAATACTGGGTCCCTCCTCCGAATAGCTCGGAAGGGACTCTGGCGTTTCCTCTGGCGTTTGGGTTTGATTCTACAGAAGACCTGTGAGGTTAACAATGACAGATGAGGCCACACCAACCAATTTGCCCGCTTTATCTTCAACGACCGCTTGGGTGGTAGAAGATGACCACTTGACTCCATATGCCTTGCTTATCTCCGTTAAGTAGCCATCAACTAGTTGCGCTGACGGTGTTTCGACCAATAGCTTCTTCACCACCTTAAAGAACCGAATTTCATGTGCGACGTTAGGAACAGACTAGCGGTCTAAACACGGTGTACTCACTCGGTCGCTGACACAATCTCCGCGGTTCTCCATTACAGCTGTAGAAAATTCTCGGCCGTACTTTTGCACGAGAAGTTCACGCAGTATATGGAGTTCTTGCGAGGCAAATAATCCCAAAAATTAACTGGTGACTGAAAAATGGAAACCTGAATTACCTTTCACCTCGGTTCCCTGCGCGGCATAAATAATGGCACATACTCCTTCTTTAATACCCTGATCAGGTTCGCGCGTGCTATGAGAGATGTGAGAGGAATTACACGACCAATGGTATACTTGCGTGTACTTACTCACTTTTGATCAAGTAATCCGAAGCGGGCTATCAGGAGCTCGCAGTAGAGTTCCAAAAGCTCCAGTAGTTCGAGGTTGATATCCGCATTGATAACTGGTGAAGGGAATGAGAACGTGCGTGGTGTCTGTGTTGTCAAACGTGACATTGAATCGAGGACCCACTTGCTTCGACCTTGATCCGCGCGCTCTCGATCTTTCCCTTTTCTAGTGAGAGTGCGATGTCGCGACGAGAACTCTTAGCCAGGGCTTCCATTTTCTGTTGCAATGTTCGGAGACGTTGGACGGAGAGTCTAGCTCATCCAAGAATATCACGAGGTCGATCCGGATATGCATCCCGCTGCAACACAAGGACTCACCGAAGCTGCATCTGCACAGAATGAGGGGGTAAGTGTTACTTTATGAGTGGGAGGAATGGCCATACCTTGGCCTTTGTGGAACTCCATGTAAGGGTGGGCATCGTTATTACCAAGTTATTGCTGTTTGCAAAAAGGTTGAGCCCTGTTTGCGACTCGCGACATTCTCACCAGTGTTTGCGTTCGCAACCACATGTCCAGGCTCTGTAGCATACATTGTCCAGATGCCGGTGCACTTATTCCAATGCTGTAGCTCCATACGTAAAACTCTTGACATAACCACTCCATCTTGCCCAGTGACTGGCACTCTGGCATGCGCGCCACTTTGCACATCCTCGGTGCCTCACCCACCCTCGCCCACCAGCTGCCATCTCGCCCACCCGCTGGCACACGCCTGTCCCCTTCTCCTCTCCTCGTCCGCCCTGGCATGCACACCATGTCGTCCACCCTCGCCACCGCTGTCTTGCTCTGTACTCGCGACGAGCCCGTGCCGGGTACAGGTACAGGTAAAGCAGTGCATCGATACTGCCTCCCCATCCCGCCACGGCACCACCTTTCTCCGTAGTAACTGTAGTCTAGTATTAAATTTTATTGCACAAATTTTACTACATAGACGGAGTGGGGAACTACAGTAGACTATGTCGTCGTCATAGTATCAGCTAAAGGTACCAGTGACAACATCGTACAACATCGACAAACAAATTTGGCCGCTTACTACAGCTCCTGTCCGTTTTTGCAGATGTTCTGAAAGTCTAAAAGCAAGGTCAGTTTTGACCTTTGCCGAACTTTGAAGACCATGAGCTGACTATTATATGGACTTACTGAGATAGTATTGCAGCTGTAGTACCCTCTGTTTTCCAATGGTGAGAGTGCAACATTATGCAGGGGTGGGATCTGGTTCAAATCAATGCTGCATGAATTTGGATTTTAGGCTACACCTTGCAATGTTTTTCTGCCTTCTGTGCACTGTTTTATGCATCATTCTTTGACTTCCCATGTTATCTGTAATGATCGTGCCCTTTACAGGCCCAGAAACTATGATGCACCAAACACAACTATTACAGTGACCTTCAAAACTGTTGCAATGCCTAACCTTGACACAGTGTGCTTTGTGCGCTGCAACCACCCATGGGAATTATGCTTGGCTTTGGTGGGAACAAACAAAGTACAAACCCCTGGCTACAAATCGGTCCCAGGGTCATGTGATTTGGCCCAGCCTTCATGGAGATATGGAAGTTCCAAAACAGCAACACCATTGCAATGGTTTTGCACCTTCTAATAGAAAATATGGAATTCCATATGATATTTGGCTATGTTTAGTCATACAAACAAAGATACACATATAACCATAATATCTGAGTTTAAAAATGTTCACACACCTCTTTGTTCCTATGACTATGATCATAAGATCTCTCTCTTCTACCTATAGAAATATGATTCTGACTATGCCTAATATTGGTCAATCAAATTGCTCCACTGCCTCTTCCACTGGTATCGATTATTCTACAATATCCATACTTCACCACACAGAGCATTCTGAGCCTGAGGAGTGTGTTGAACATCATCCATTCACTTTATCTGCTACCAATATTTATCATACCATGAATTTTATCACTTCTTGTGAGGTCAAACATGCTAGTGTGTGAACATTTTTAAACTCAAATGTAATGCTTATATGTATACCATTGTTTGTATGACCAAACTATACCAATTATCCAATGATTTGGGTAAGGGATCAGCTCTCAACTCAGAAATACAAGCTATTGCAATTGTATTGAGATTGTAAAATGGGTATATCTCCGCAATTCCCAGGTCAAATCACATGGCCCAGGCACTGTTTGGTACGTGGGAAGTAGTACCACCTTCCATTCCACTAAAGCTATGTGAAATTCCCATGGACAGATGCAGTGTGTGTACATAGGCAAAGATTAGTTAAGGGAAGTATTGAACTTGAAGGAGGTTCTGTGATGGTATGGGGGTGTATGACTTAGCAGGGAGTCAGACATGCTACCAATATTGATGGTAAGATGAATGGATACATGTATGTACCTTCAAAATTTGAGGGATGAACTGCTGAATACCCTACAATATTATGATATCAATCCTCTTGACATGATCTTTCTGTACAACAATAACTCCAAACACACCTCTGGGAAGGTAAAGAAGTGGCTGGATAAGCAGGAATTTGAGTCTATGGTATGGTGTGCATAGTCTCCTGACCTAACCCCATTGAACATCTTTGAGATTATCTCAAAAAATGGCTCATAGAGCATAAACACCCTCGTAATCAGGGGATACTAGTT
Source organism: Boletus subparvulus (assembly GCA_038092515.1). Classification (NCBI taxonomy): domain Eukaryota; kingdom Fungi; phylum Basidiomycota; class Agaricomycetes; order Boletales; family Boletaceae; genus Boletus; species Boletus subparvulus. The sequence continues at coordinate 10,094 of JBBPQL010000743.1, read as the reverse complement.
GAGGAACCTCAGAAGTTGATTTAGAGCATGCCTAGAAGGACTTCAGCAGTAATCAAGACAAAAGGAGGCTATATCAAGTACCAAATACCCAGTCAATACCAAGGGTGCAAAACCGTTGCAATGGTGTTGCTGTTTTGGAACTTGCATATCTCCATGGGGGCTGGGCCAGATCACATGACCCAGGGGCCGATTTGTAGCCAAGGGTTTGTACTTTGTTGGTTTCCACCAAAGCCAAGCATAATTCCCACGGGTGGTTGCAGTGCGCTTCGTGCGCTGTGTCAAGGTTAGGCATTGCAACAGTTTTGGAGGTCACTGTATGAATACACCACTGGTTGTGTTCCATCATGTGTGAGATCACCATGAGCTTCCCTGAACCCTTACAACTTTTTGAACATCCAAAAAAGTGCATTTGATATGTCAACCACTATAACCTGCTCAAAAGCCAAAGGAAAACAGGCCAAGACTAGTGGCAATGTTCCCAATAACCCTGATCATTCAGGCAGTCCTGCCCAGACAGATTGGACCAATAAAACCACCAGGGAAAGTTCTGAGCAACGAAGGTCAAGCATCAGAGATGATGATTTGACCCCATTGCCAGAAAGCTCTGGGGGAAGACGACTCAGTGAAGAACTACTTGATGCTGAGGCTCAACATAATCGTTAGACCACCCAATGAGTAGTTAACCAGATACTGAGTAGGATCAAATCCAGCAATGACAATCTGCTCCTTGACGCACCTACCATCCTCCAAGGAATCAAGTATTACCTTGAAGCTGTAGAAAATGTATGGCATGAAGATGCAACACAGACCACAACAAGGATGATGGGCAGTATTGAAGAATACCGCAACAACATTGCCATGCTTGGTCAAGCATGGGATTTAATCACTAGTATGAAGAATAAAAATAAGAAGGATAGTGAAGACAAGTCGAGTAATGACCCAACAGCATCACCACCAAATTGAGATTCATGTAAAGTGAAAACTCAACCAGAGTGCAAACCTTCTTGAATAATGGATAAGGATTGAGACATACTTGAACGATTCCATCAAAGTGAAAGAGAAGCTGAATGGAGGGAAAGACAATGGAGTCATGAACCCCCCCAACTTCCATACAGAAAGTATGGAAGTAACAGACAGAGACATCAAAACAAAGATAGAAAGGGGCAGTACAATGATAATGAAAATTATCATGACCACTATAACTATTCCCCTTGTCAAGGACCACTGCTGGGAGGAGGAGCACCAGGAGGTGATTTCCCTGATGACAACAACAACAACAATGACAATGACAATGATGACGAACCTCTCAATGCAGGCGTTGGAGACCAAGATCAGGAACAATCTCAGACCCCTTATCATTGTCAAAAGTTGGACGGTTTCAGGGATCAAGTGATCACTCAATACAGGAAACCAATCAAAGATTGACTCAATGTCGACTCGGTCAGATGGCCAGACATCAAGGCAAAAACCATTCCTATGGCCAAACCTTACAATGGTACTGATCAACTGCGGATCAACTACATGGGAACCAACCTGAAGGACATAGCCCAAGAATGGTTCAACCAGGAGGTCGAGCAATTAACTCAAACAACCTGGACATGGACCTTTGAAGACTTGGTATGCGAGATGTACTTAAGGTCCATCAATGAGGTGACAGCACAGAAAGCTGCACTGTGCTTTGATGATACCCAATACTCTTGCAAGAAAGGAATAGTAGCATTTGTGAACGAGCTTGAAAGGAGGGCTACCAGAATGGTAAACTGTCCTGACGAATACTCATTCAGATGAAAGTTCATGGAGGAACTGCCTGAAAACATTGCCGATTATATATTGCGTATGAAAGGCATATCAGCAGAACATAGTAGCCTCAATGAGTTAATTCAAGCCATTTGAGATTTTGAAATGGCTGAACAAAATGCTGATGCATGAAAAAAGGAAAAAGGGAAACTATCTGGAATGCAAAGTAAGGATATTACTAAGTGATCCAGCCAACAACCCAAGAGTTTGACAGTAATTGTGGGGGACAAAACATATCAAGTGATACCCAAGCCCCAGTACCAGTCGAACTACAACGAACAGAATCAATCAAACTTCAGCAATAAAAGACACTTCACTCATTGGCAAGATAACAAATATGGAAGGACTAATCTGTCCCCTGGACAAGTTAATGTTGCCAGAAGAGACAGAAATAAGATGGACAAGCAGAAGGAAACTGCTAATTCTGAATTGAAGTTCCATCCTAATGTCCAAGTGTTTGCCAGTCATATTATCAATGAGGACCAAGAGGAAGAGAAGTCTTCCCCTGGTAACAATAATGATAAGGATGAAACAACTGAGAAGGAGGACAATGAAGTCCTCGATCATCAGGAGTCCATCTTGGACAATGAATTGCCTGGCAAAGAATACCACCTCAAAGAGGTTGAAGGAAATGAATCAGACAGTGATTCCAACATTGTGTACATCAGAATAATGGACATGGACAAAAAAAACAACCTGCTAAATGAAGCTGAGGAGTTCAGACCAGAAAGAGAAAGTGCACCTACTCCTAACCCATGGGACTACCATGAAGTTCATAGAGTGACACATGCTCCAACTAAATGCACGGTATATGATGCATACTGAGCACACCAAGAGGAAGCAAGGTACGATGAAGACATATCCCACACATTCACAAAAATGGTACCAATTGCTAGATTGGACCAAGCATACAAATGTGGATGGGATCATGCTCAAGCGGATGAACCAGAACTCCACAGCCCTGCAGTGCAATTAAGCGTACAACAAGCTGTGGAAGAGGCCCACCAACGGTTGCATAGTGCATTACAAAGTGTAATGGTTGCTGCAACCACAGTAGAAGGCACTCAAAGGTTACTGCAAGAGACTACAGAACATATACTCTTGTTGGAGAATCATGCTTTGATAGAAGCTCAATCTCTCTGCTGACAGTGTGATGAACTGCAAGGGGAACACTTGCAGGCACTATCAATTGCCGGACTAGATGAGAATGAAAATAGGGAAAGGATGAATGTGATGCACGAGGAGAAAGAATCTCCTCATGCATTCCGATATGCATTGAGAAAACCCACACAATCAGTGGATTGCCCCATATGAAACCTGATGAGCATATTATGTATTTCTATATACATACATAAAGATCAATGGTTTCCCAGCCTGGCTCATGGACTCAGGAAGCACAACTGACTCCATAAGTCCACAAGTAGTCCAAGTCACTAAGATACCCCACTTCCAAGTCACCAACCCAGTTAGATTACAACTGGGCTGTGTAGGAAGCAGGTCACAAATCAACTATGGGATAGAAAGTGAAATTGAGATCAGAAATATATGTGCCAAGCATTACCTTGACATTGCAAATATCAACCGATACGACATAATCCTTGGTACCCCATTCTTACATGCCCACAAAGTTCAATTGAACTTCAAAGATAACATGGTTCAAATTGGAGAACAATTATTCCCAGTGATGACTGTACACAAGGAGACCGAAACAATTAAAACCTCCTGTGCACCATCGAGAGTAGCAATCCATCTGTTCCTTCCCCAACAGATCAAGTCAGGTCGAGTCAGATCTCAACTTGCATTATCTCGTGTCTGCCCATTCCTTCCCCTCACAAGGTATGTGCTGCCCTCTCCCTTTTGCCACAGATCGACTCATGGATCTCCTCCTCGTCCATTCCTTCCCTGACAGATCAAGTTGGATTGGGTTGGATCTTGACTCACAGTATCTCATGTCTGCCCATTCCTTCCCCTCGCAAGATATGTGCTGCCCTCTCTCTTTCGCTGCAGATCAACTCACAGTGTCACCTCTCCATCTGTTCCTTTCCCTTGTAAGGTGTCCTTTTCATGATGGAACATCCTGTGGCATTTCCTGTCAGTCCGTTTGTTTCCCCATGCAAACCCCCACTTTGCCCACTCTTTTTGCAACAGATCAACTTGCAATATTTTCAAACAATGGTATTGTGCATGTGAACAGCAGTCTTATCTGCACATATTTCACAAGCACTGACAGCATTGTGGAGGTAGGTTTCCTTCCACTCATTTTGTTCTTCACCCAGTATTGCTTCAGCGATGCTTACTGTATGTTCTTTCTGTAGCTTGGCCAATGTGATCGCAGTGAAGAGCCCACTAGTGCACCTTTCCTCTTGGCATTAAAAGCCTCTCAGTTCCCTTGATACCAACCTGAACATCTGGTGCCCTCAGTTGTCCATGGCACCCATCCATCATGCTCCATTTCCATCCTCAGACCTGCCATCACCACATGCTGCAAAGCATGCTCAGACATGCAGCATCCCCACCCCCTCACCCGAGCTGTCCTCTGCTGAGATGGTCAATCCACAGGCATCCAAGGACACAGTCCAATGCTGCGGCAGACATCCCTCCGACACCACTGCACCAGGGCAGCCCAAGTCCAGGTCATTGACAATGACCCTGGGCCCTACCCATCCCACCTGTGGCCCCTCAGCCACCATCAACTCACCATGCACACAGCGTTCCCTGATGCTTCTCAAATGTGAGACACATATGTAATGTTCAGTTGAAAATCGGACAGAAGGAAATGGAGGGCAAGGGTACAGGAAAGTGTTATCATGCCAGGTGTGGAACTATCAAGTGTGGTTCAAAGAGGAGCAGTTGCAGATCACTGCGAGTGACCCTTCATGGACAGCGCTGCCCACATTTCCCATCACCACTGCCAAGGTGGCCACATTCCTTCATAACAAGTCCATGCATGAGAAGGTATGCCTCGTTTCTGCCCTCCCCCCCTGCCATCTCACTGAGTGATCTTATGCAGCTCAAGCAAGGAAGCAAGTCCAAGACAGTCAAAGGCTCCTCACTGGGCAAGTCCCACATTGCACAGGTCACAGGTCATCAATGCATTGGAGAATTATAGGCTCAATCATGAGCATGAGCATCCCCAAGACCATGAGACCCGAGTCAGTCTCTGGAAGGATGTGTGCATCTGTGTGTTTGAGTCAGCCTCAAAGCACAATGAGCCAAGCAGGATTGAGAAGTCCCAGGCAATTAAAGCTGCCAGAATCACCTCTGGTGCATTGTCTCGGCTCACTACTGCCTCTGTCCTTGTGATTGCTGACAGGGATGCACCAGACACATACTCCAAGGAGGAACTTTTTTTAGAAAATGTGACCAGAGCTGGGATTGAACTGGCGACCTCCTAGGTTTATACCAGGTGCTCTACCCACTGAGCTATGTATATGGCCAGGGTACCAATGTTAATGCCAGGGGGGGTTGTCTAGCAATGTGGGGTTACACCCTCATGGAAATGCCTGCCCATAGGTCTTACAGTAAATGCACAGAATGCACATTTCCAACATGGTCCCATAACCTGTAGAAAACTATAGTGTAGTCACTAAAGAAAAACCACAGTAATACGAGGCCAAAATAAGGCCTGCTTATGTAAGCTACTACTGTTCTAACCCATACAAAATGAGTTAACAACACTTTTCCAGTGCTCGCTCTGGGCACTGACTGACTTCCCAGGGAAACATCACATCTTTGTCAGTCTGCATGACCATGCTATGCTGCTGCTCTCAGCCACAACCGCATTTCATGGCAAAAGTTATCATATGCTACAATGGTCTGACTTGTTCAGAACCATGGCACCTTTGGACCAGATGACCAATGTCAAGGTGAGTGTCCCTGGCTGAGTCTTGCTTGAGTGGTGGCTTAACACAAATGGACATGCAGGTCCTCGCTGCGCTCGCTGACAATGTGAAGCACAACCAGCATGGGCAGGTGGACAAACATGGTGTCATCCGACATCACCATCCAGAGCTCTGTGCTATTGGGGCTCTCGCTTTGATGTTTTTCGGCCACTTCCACGTTCTCGACTGTGCGCCTCCGACCTTTGCCCCCAACTTCACCAACAAGCACTATGGTGAATATGGGCATCGGAAATGGTACTCCCACTATGTTTTCAGTGCTGGGTCAATGAAGAAGGAAATGTCATATGACAGTAAGTCTTTGAAAGTTCTTCACAAGCAGCCCAAGCTCTCATGCTGACAAGAGCAACCCCCACCATCTGAAAGACCATCATGAGCACATCACGGTTTAAAGATCCTTGCTCAGCTGTGATGGTTTCGTTTGGATAGAAAACCTATCAACAGACTGTAGCAAGTGTAGAAATAGTTAGTGGGTATGATTGGTTCATCCCAAAAGAGACTCAAAAGGAAAGGGAGAAGTCCGGGAGAAGTCCGATCGATGGTACTCAGCATTTAAGAACAAGTCCGAGTGGAATGCAAGTGGTAGTCCGAGCGTTAATCTGATAGTCCGAGCGGTTTCAGGCCTATGGAATGAAAGAGAGAGACAGTAAATACACAGTAGATGGTTTACTGCGTTCGGTGTTGAAGATGGTGACAGTGATGGTAATTGTGAGCCAAAAGGGAGCTGGTATTTTCGATACTGTACATGGATATTATAGTCTGAGCATTCTCGGACTCTAACTACGACCAGAAACTACTAGCCGTGACATGAAACCCAAAGGGGTAATGAAAATACACTATTGGAAATGAACAGACAGGCGCCACCATCTGTCTAGACAGAATGGAGCATTTTTATATAGCCGCCGTCACATGTGATCAGTCTGGAGTTAAAAAGACCTAAAGAAGAACAATGATGAGATCGCTGAAGTCCATGGAAGGCACGTGGCAAGGAAGGACAACGGGACTGAGAAGTAGTGGAATGGACAATGATAAGATAAGGACAAACAGATAGTTCCGATATAGAAGACCGAGAAGACCGACGCTCCGGAGTACCGGAGTACCTTCGGACTAAGACAGCTGGGCTCAGACTTGTCAAAGATGTGTCGAAGAGGGTATTCGAGTGAAAGGGGACTCTAGGAAATGTGGGGGAAATGGAGGATACGCCTACAGAGATGTACCAGTCTCTACAACGGTCATGCACAAGAAGAACAACATCAACATCACAAAGAAGACCCATGCTGGCAGGCACTATGCAGCACAGACTGTACGTGCACATGGAGCCAGCAGGAGTGGCACAAAGGCACTTGGTGGCTGGAACAAGAGCAGATTGTTCAATTCCGTCTATAACCATGCATTTCCCCTGGATGTCCTGCTGGGTGCTGTGATGTACAATGGGTGGCATCCCAAAGAGTACACACTCCCTCATGGTTGCCTCAGTGAGTGATATCCTCCACCTCCAAGTTGCAGGCACATCTGGCTGATCACTGATTGTGCTGCCATGCCCATAGTTCTGCCCCCGATTTGCTCACCCAGATATTTCCCTTTGTTGAATCAGCCCAGGCAGAACTAGTGATTGCAGGTCTGGTTGCCAAACCAGTCAAAGACTGGCAACCGGACTGCAGTTGCGATCAGTCCAGTTGCAGTTGCCTCTGAATCACAAGAAATGTAAGACTGGTCCTGAAACCAGTTTCAACCGGTTGTATTGCGGACCGGTTGTACCCCCCATTGGGACCCCACTCAGGGGTACATCCCACAATTTTCCCAGGATTATAGCTATTTTACTCCATTTTCTATGACTCAAACCATGTTAATACCCCATAAAGTGACATATCTCCCAATTTCACTCATATAATTGGCTCCTGTGGTCCGAATCTCATGACCAAAGGGTCCATGGAAAGCTATTAGTATGTACTACAACCAGACTGAATTATCTGAGGTGTGATTCCCATGGGATCACGTGGTAAAAGACCGGTCATTCAAAGGACCAGTTGTTTAGGGCCAGTTGTTTCCAGTTCTGGCTGGTTCCAGTCCGGTCTGAGCTCATTTGGAAATGCTAGGCACCGGTTTGGTCCAGTTGCCTGCCCAAAAAGGCAAAAGACCAGACCAGACCTTTAAACACTAGGCAGAACTGCAGGAACGTGTTTGCAAGTCGTCACTTGCAACCAACATTGCCCTCAAGCAGTTCCTCTCTGTCCTCTCTTGGTTCTTCACTGTCCTACTTCAGGATGGTGCCGTCCTTTACTCCCAACATCTCAAGCTTCCCATCTTTTAGTTTCATCCATTTGATACTCTGCAGTTCCGGTCATTTGCAGCCAAGTTGGTCCAACAGGTGGCAAATGCAGAGGAAACATCCCAGCTTGCCTTTCAGAACCTGCTACAGCATCTGATCACCAGCCTGCAAGGGATCATCATCAACATGTCCCTTGAGCAACAGGCACAGCGAGCAAAGAACGAGGCACTCCATCTTGAGGTCCAGCGACACCTTGGAACACAGAATGCTTTGCTTTCCGAGCTCGCCCAACAGCCCAGTGGTCAGAGGACTGCAAGCAGACAAGCTCCAAGTCCACCATCCAAAGTGTTGGTGCATTCAACACCAGGCTTCGAGTTCACAATTCCACTTCCTGTTGCAGCAGCTGCTGAGAACCCACTGACGGCGACCACCACCTCCATGATAGCAACAGACCCATGCTCAGAGACATGGGCAAGCCTTGTTGAGCACTATAGGAGAGCATGGCTCGATGTCCACGAATGGGAGTGGAAAGATGGTGATTGGCTTCCTCACTACTGATATCAAGCTGTTGGGGCAATTACAGAGCTGTGGACAGAATATACTGAGGGCTTGGGAGGCCATCTTTCAACCCACAAGCTCAAGGAGTGTTGGGGTGCAAAGTGGCAGCAGAATAAGGGTGGTCTGAAGACCGAGGGTGGAAGGTGTGCAAAGGTCACCACACTCATCGAGGAACTCTGTTAAGGTCATGCAAACTCCTTGTGGGAACTCCGGAAACTCCAGAGTTGGTCAGAGTTGGTTGGGACTTGGCCTTAGCTTATGTGCTATGCCCTTGCTGTTAATTGGGTCTAGGCAACTGCATGGATATACCCCCGGGTACCGGTGGTTGTACCCACACCCATACCCAGGGTTTACCCATACCCATGCTCCAGGTATGGGTATCACCTGTGGGTAGAGCAAAGTAGACCCGGGGTATGACCCACAGTGAAAATCCCGTATGTCCGATTAGTGTCTTGTGTGCCGTCATGTGACCGCTGTATGTTTAATATGATAATATATGCTTTCAAAATGTGCAAGGCCATTGGTATATACGTTGGCTGCGTGATCGCCTGCACGAGTCCATACCCAATACATAAAGTGCATAGCACGCCATAGCAAACCCGCTGCACACCCACATTGCACAGCACAAGTGTATGACACATGACAAGCACTTCGCTTGGTTCAGACTCGCTAATATGAACAATTTCGACTTCTCGTATGAAAACATCCCTCCACACAAGGACATTTGTGTATGTGGCCGCAAGAACCGCCCCCATCTCGTATCCCTTGCAACCTGGCATCGACATTTCCGGTCGGCTTCACCACACCAGCGGCAATTGATGGAACGTGTGCGAGTGCTTAGGGGAACAAACATTATGTTCTCGCAGGTCAAACCATCAGAGTCCCGTCTGGCATATGACAGCCCAGTCCATCATCGACGGACTCGGATAATACTCCAACTGCGAACTTGAAGCATGCCAAGCTCACAGTATGACTTGCAATCCATCTCTTTGACTTCTTGACTGCTGACATTAATTTCAGGCAACCTTGGACTCGGATAGCCCATCCTCTTCTTCTAACCATCTGGAACCACAGCCCGACCAGCACCGTGATGCCGCTGCGCTGATACTGTCCGATGAGTCTCCACCTGATGCGCTATACCCTGGCGATCCGCCACCGGTTGCCAGAAGTCTGCTAGAAGACCCTCCAAGTCCTGTTACTGGTGTGGGTGGTGCCAGCCCATACGAGATCCAAATCCCCGTCGTCCACGGCCAATAATCGATCTGGAGGCCCTCGCATCAGTCGCCCGTCTCACAGAGATGAAGAACCAGATGGAATTCATACGAGCTCTTCGCCATGCCTCCCTTGACGATGCAATCGTGAATCTTGCACCCAATGCGATTGAACGTCTGCGAAATCCACCCAAGGAGCAGCTGCGCATCGCAAACGGAGGCGTGCAACACTTGATAAGCACATGGCTTGCTCTCGAACACTCCTCACAGCAAGCATTCGAACGCCTCCGCTGCTCAACCCAGCAGAACCTGGCGGATTCACGGGCTATCGACGACCTCCTCTCATACTACAAGACCGAG
>JBBPQL010000742.1:0-18054 GCA_038092515.1 Boletus subparvulus | reverse complement strand
AAGTTTGCAGAGTCTGCGGCAGCTTGATCATTGTTCAACCATCTAGTGCATTCATGCAGATGTTCAGCACATCCAATGGAACCATGCACAATTTCGTCGACCAGCCTCACCTCAAGTTATCCGTGCTGAAGTCGGGGACAGGGATAGACGTTCCTGTCGTAGCATCAGACGACGTCCAGTGAGCATGAGTGGTAGTATGCATACCATAGTAGCGATGTTCGAGGACAACACCGACACTGCCTGTCGCATTTGCCAAGATCTCCACTATCCCTGTATCCAAGAACAGAAGTCTATCCTCTCCGCTCGTCTCGCCACCATCCAGAACGATGACTGGTCCACCCGAACCGGGCACATAGTGTCGGGTATTGATCCAATAGCGTTGCTTGAATGTTCCTTGCGACGGATCTGTATGGTCAACAGGTTGCTCGAAAAACTGTTCCGGGAATTCGGAGTGGGTGTCAAGGGGTTCGAAGACGAAGCCGGTTGTCGAGTCCTGAAGAACCAGAGGCGACGTTTTGGCCGAACGAGAAGCCTCCAATGCTCTCGCGCGAGCTTCTAATTTCCACAGGTTGACATGCTGAGGACCGCGCCTGGAGGGTGTCGTCGCATCCGCAAGTGTAGCGAGGATGAGCGAGGACAAGCAGACGAATGGCGCGGTGAGCCTCATCAAGTTGTACAACGTCAACTGGATGCGCCAGCAACACTTTATGGTCCAAACAACCAGCTTTTATTCGGTTCCACGTTCGGTTTAGGATTCGGGCGTGTGCGGACAGTGTAACTCGGAGTCACTGGATGCCAGTGGATCATGATGGGCCAAACCTTTTCTATCTACTAGCAGTCCCGGGCCGGAGACTCGGACGTTGTCCAGAAATAAACATGTTCCTGCGGGTCCAGTGCGTCGGTGTCCATCCACCCTACCACCTTCTTCTCATCCACGATGCCCTACACCTCGTTCGCAGTCGCAGGGGCAGGCCCCACCATCGGTGGTCGCATCGTGCAGGTGCGTCATACTATCTCTTTCCGTCCCAGAAAAGTTGGCCTAACTTCATGACAGGCGCTGATAAACCGCGGAGCTTCCGTTGTAGTGCTTGCACGCCCTGGGAGCAACTCCATCCAGAGCCCTCTTCTCCAAGGTGCCACAATCGCCACCGTGGACTATACGGACGTGAAGGCGCTTGCGTCCATCCTTGGAAAGCACAACGTGGAAGTCGTCATCTCCACACTCGCATATGGTGCGCTCGCCGCTCAGCGGCACATCGCCGACGCCGCCAAAGAGGCGGGCGTGAAGTTATTTGTACCCTCGGAATACGGAATGCCGACCGAGGGTGGCAAGGACGGCCATCTTGTGATCAAGTCCGAGTTTGCTGGTAAGTTTGCCACAGCCACCCAAATCTCGGTGTCTGATAACGACGTAGACTACGTCAAGTCCCTCGGAATCCCCGTACTGCGTGTCTACGTGCGTTCCGTGTCGTCCGTGTCCCCCATGTACGGGAGGAACTAATCGGTACTTGATCAGAACGGTGTCTTCATGGAGTTCATCCCGTGGTTGACCGGCGTCGAACTGGGCAAGTTTCACCTCCTCGGCGAACACACCGTCCCTTCTTCTTTCACGTCCCTGGACGACGTTTCGGGCAAGTACCCACCATCTCCATGTAGTTCGCTCACGGACGTTTTTCTTTGTAGGATTCATTGCCTATGTTCTCACCACGCTGCCCGCCTCATCCCTCCACGATGCGACTTTCCGAATCCAGGGTGAACGAACGTCTCTCGCGTCCATTGGCGCACTCTACGAGGCACGCATTCCTCCTGTCCCGGTCGCGCACGTCGCAAAACTACCAGAGGGATTCGTCAAGCAGACATTCCTACAGAGCAAATTCGAGCAAGGAAGACTCAGCTCGGGCTGGGATAACTACATGGACGAGGATGTCCCAGAAAATGCAGACAGCGGTAACAAGGCTTGGGAGGGACACAGATGGAGATCGGTGAAAGAGGTGCTTGGTTTGTAATTTACTGCAGAGCTTGATGTCGTAGATCCGAACGGAGTCCACTGGCAATGTCTGGCATGCAGTCACGGACGACCACTAAGGTGTAGTCACATGCAAGGGAAAAGTATGTATCACTCGCCAGTGGAGAGACACTTGCGGTCGCATTCCAGCGAAACCGTATAGAACGAGAACAAAGGTAAACCACTCGAATATCACTAGGCGTAGTACGTCGTGAATCCGCAATCATCCATCTAAATCTACTGTATGTCGATCGTACAGACACCATCTATCAATTCAGTCAACGGAGTCTCCTCGCGGACCCGGACCATGATCAAACTATCCGTCGCAACGCGTTTATACTGCACGCGTGACAGCGGTGTGAGTAACAGCGCACCAAATGGCTGCATAAGACGAACAACGAGGCGCAGTGCCCGTGTGATATTGTCGAGCCCAGCAGCGCGGCGCGAGAAATCCTGGTCGAGGAGGGGACTGATCCAGGGATGGATGAGGACAAAATCTTCCATCCCAGAGAGGTCGTCCGTGGTCTTGATCTCGACGTCCCCGAAAGTGGCGGTCGTCGCGCGATAAACATGGGGGTCGGAATCAGCGGGTGATTCCGAGATACGAACAAGTTCAGTGACGGGAAAAACAATGCCGGCAAGTCGCAGTCGACTGGCAGCAACAAATGGGGAGGGAAGTTTGTTCAGCTGGTCATATAGCGCCACGGCCAGGGAGAGGTCGGGCAAGGATGAATGCAATGCCCGGACCATGCTGTCCGTCTCAGTCGTCTCGATGGGTTGCGGAACATGTGGCGGCACGAGGTGGTTGTAAACGGTGAGGTCCATTGGTAGACAGCTATTGTAACTACCCGCGCGCCCAGTCCAAGCGAGAATCGTGACGTCGCCCGAGCCTGTCAGAATATTTTCCAAGAATCGTCCAACTGCGCGATTGCCTTCGCCGTATATGACTGGAATGGCAACATTGAAGATACCAAGCAACGAGTATGCAATGTCCTCCACGAGCGTTGTTCGACGCATAGAAGCCAAATACAGCTTCTCACGAACCCTCTCCAAACCTGGTCGCAGTACAGCCAACTCAATCCCCGAAGCCTGCTCCATCTCTGAAATGATGGCGGGCGACTCCTTGTGGTTGAACATATCCAAGCCCAGGTACGGTTTCCAATCCTCAGTGTAGAACTGGACGGTCGCAGCGGCAACATATTCCTGGTACGTCCATGCACGAGTGTTCCAGATACTTCTCCAGAGGTCACCGGGTTGCTGGGACTGCGACCAGACACCACAGAGGTAGACGATCGTGAGGGACGAGCCACGATACCACGTAAACATGGCAACCAATGACTCTTGTAACACGACATTATCCTTTTTATCAATGCAGCAGGTGTCGGACCACACCCACTGGAATCCAAGAGAACGGATCAGGTTGCAAAGCGTCTGGAGCTTGATATTTGGGGAGGATGACTCTAGGTCGTAGATCGAGATGTTCTGGACCATCTGAAAAAGAGGTTCACCATACTCCCACTTGTGGGAGAACATCACATATTGGTAGTATTCTTTCACCTCCTTCCGAATACGTGTATTGTCGAGCCGTGAAGTCATTGAAGATCGCAGCCCATCGTAGATCGGGAGTTCCTTGAAAGCGGCTGCTTGTTGTGTTTTGTCATGGAGACGTCCGGTAACGGTGTTGATGAGCACACGTGGCATGTCGCGGATAGTCTCCTCGACTACGTTTTGAATCGTGGCAGTTGCATCGACATATTGATGACGAAGCACTGTCCAAAACCAATCAAAAAAACTCTGTTATCTGCAATGTTGACAGAATAACTTACCACGAATTTGTGGATCTGGTGATTGTTCAAGCTTTGAGAGCATCATCCTGAATGCCTCAAACGCTTCGCCATAACTCCCCATGCCGTGTAAGGCAGCATGTTTCCCCTCATACCCTCTATGGGATGATGGGTCGAGCTTGATGACCTGGATAGTATGAATCACCGAGGCCCATTTGATGTGACACGAAAAAACAATCCATACCTCATTACTACGCTTAAGGAGAATATCACTGAGATTGATCGGGTCGAGTGACAGTGCATCCGAGTAGTATCCAATGGCGTCGTCATGTTTCTCAGAGTCCCTCGCAGTGTTGCCCAGCTTCTCTAGCTTCTCGACACAACGTCCTCGAAAATCTGAAGGAGATCCTTGAATTAGCCCCGGCCATGTCGTAGTTGGAACCCCTTACCGAGTTCCCACTGCGCTCGCCCATCGTGGGTACTCGTGTCCTCCGGTAGTTCGTTCTGCATTTGTCGAAAACACTCCAACGCCTGCGGGAGGCGACCATCCCCTTCTAGAATATCGCAAATGACACGGTAAACGAGAAATCTCGCAAGCTTGAACTAAACCGAAAGAACGTCACTACCCATGTTCGAACCATTACGGAGAACACACCTCAGCGGCGGCACTCAATGCTTCGTGCGCCGAACCACGAGTCAACATCCTGTTCGCCCACTTAATCAGTACAGTATTCGGGGCGGAGGGGCCGAGCAACAATGCAGTAGAGTAGGCCGTAACCGCTTCGTCGTGTATCTTGATGTTTGACGCCTCGTCTCCAATCCTTTCCAGTGTGGTGATGCATCGGTGCGTAAACTCTGATGGCAGGCATTTAACACTCTATCCTAATGCACGATGCCGAAACTCACCGGCAAGCCAGTCGACGATTAATTTGTCGCCTCTCACATCCTCGTTGACGGTATTCGCAATCTCGAGAAGAGACTCTGCCGCATTATACATGCGACCTTGAGAATACAGGGATTCACATTGATGTATCTGCTCGTGTGCACGGATGATTCGGATGAGGCTATCAGCATTATGGTGGGAATCGTTAAGTTGGACACGGAGTTCCTGGTTGGTTTGTTCGAGAAGTGCGATTTTGTTGTCTAGCAGACTTGGATGTCAGTGAAGGATGAGTCAGGGTGGCAATGGGTGCACTTGAACTTTGGTGCTCTGCAAGAAGCTCGGCACGAAGGGAATTGATGGTTTGGTTGAGGCTATCAAGCTGGTTACGAAGTTCTTGGACGGTTGTCTCGTGATTTGCTACATTTTCGTTTGATGGACGGGGATAACAGAAACCGGTTAGGGAAGCGCGAGGCACAGTGTCAACAAACGCACTTGAGTTCGTTTGCTGTGTATGAAAGTCTGCACGTAATGAGGTGATGGTCTCGTTCAGGCCATCCTTTTGCTCCTGGACCGCGTGTTTGAGATGCGCGATTTCGGTGTCTAATAGACGTGAATCAACGAAACGTCAGTCAGAGTGGCAATGGACACACTCAAGCTGTTCTCCTTTACACCAATTGACTTGCTGGTTTCGTTGAGATTATCCTCCTTCTGGTCGACTTTTTGTTGAGAGTCGGCGAGCTGGATGCACAGTTCTTGGTCGGTTTTCTCGAGATTATCTTCTGATATACATGGAAATCGGAACATCGTGATCAGGGTACAAATGAACATACTTGGACCATTGTCCCGTATTTGAAGAAATCTACGCGTCCCCCCGTGATCGAAATTTTCAGCCTTTGTGTGATGGATTTCCGGTTCGCAAGAGGTTCGTGACAGTCAACGAAACGGATTGTGTTAGAAAGTGATCTCGCATGAGTCTTTTCACGCAGATGCACATACATTGTCAAAATAGCGAGAGGGAAGGATGTCACAGAGTCCCAACAGGGTGATTGTGCTTTCTCCACCGCTCACGAGGTCGTAGTTTGTTGAGATAGCCACAGACTGGACGACATAAGTGTGCTTGATGACAGATCCGATTTGCTCGCGCGTCGCAGTGTCCCAAAATGATATCGATGAATTAGCGGAGACTACGATGAACGAGCTGTTGCTTGCTAGTGCGATACACCTTGGATTGTCGCTACTATGAATGGCCCATTTCGAAAGCGTGGTCCTACCGGTGGACACGTCGAAACGGTTTATGTCGCCGTCGCGAGATAAAGCAAAGAGTTGCTTGCTATCGCTGCCCCAGGCGAGGGACTGGTTCAAATTCGAGCCGACTTTGATTGGGAACTCGACGAGAAGGCCACCGTTCTGACCGTCGTAGACCCGAACGTCACTTTTCCATGAGGCAGTGGCGATGAGGCGCCCATTTGGCGAAAACTTGACCGCGACCGACTGCTTGGCGTGTTTCAAGGGCCCGAGCAGACGCTCGCCAGTGGAGGGCGACCAGACACAGAGAGTTGTATCATCCGATCCAGTCGCGATTCTCGTCCCATCCGGCGAGACGTCGACTGCACGCACCTGTCTGTCGTGTGCTTTCAACTCGCTCACCTTTGAGTGGCTCTCCGCATCCCACACCGTCACTAAACCTCCACTACGCGTCCCACTGACGATCCACTGTCCATCTTGTGACACTGCGATGTCGTACACAGTACTCCCCGCGTCCATTGGCGTTCCCACCTCCTCGCCATCCTCCACCCGCCACCGCCGAATCTTCCCTTCGGTGCCGCCGCTCACGACGTGCTTCCCATCAGCGAGGAATGCGACTGAATATATCCTCTCTCGACGATCGATTTCGATTGATTTTACGTCCTCTTGGTGGGCGACGGAACTGTTTTCACTCGACATTTCAACTGTCTTCCCCTTAACATCTCCGATCGTCGTTGCTTCTTTTTGGTCACGGGAGGAAGATCGGTCGTCCCTTCGACTCGACTCTTGTGTTCCTGTCAGTATCATGCCTTCAATTGTCCTGCCTGCCTACTCACCCGTCTTTGCGTTGGGAGACATCCCTGGCTAGGTATCAGACCGATGGAAAGAAAGCGTTTATCACTGGTACTATCGCCTCGTATACACGTATCCCCTTATCGAATCAATTCACACACATCCACAATCACCTCGTGTCCTGCGCGCTTGTTTAACCCTTGGCACTCGCCCACCCTTCTTACACGTTATTGTCCTCATTTGTGATGGTAACCCGAGAGTCGTCAACGGCGAAAATTGTGCTCGAAGCTGTGGGGAACGAGCAGCGGCGACGAATTCGCTCAAGTTTCTGGATATCCGACGCCTCAATTACCAAATCCCTCCGGCGTCGTTTGGTATAGGTCCCTCAAACTCTGGGCCCGGGGAGCAGTGATCGAGCACGTTCTACGCCCGTCCACGACGCTTGCACCCGTCAGTGACCCGGTTCATGTTTACCTCACATATTTCTGAGTCCCTTGTACTTTCTTGCAGCGTTCGTGAGGCTGAGAAGAAAGTCTACAACGTCGAGTCATCGCAGTACCATGAGGGACTTTGGAAAGCATATCATGCTATGAAAGTCCAGTGGATCCACTGCTCGTGAAGTCGTGCCTTGATGAGATGACCGTACCAACCACGGTCTCGGTTTGGATTTCGTAGTGTCCCAGAAAGAATCGGCCCGCGCCAAATCAAGTTACTCGACCATGCGAGGAATCATCGTACGAGTCCACTTTGATAGGTACCTTGACACAATGGGGGTCGCGGCTTGACTGCGTCGCCGTCGTAGTAGATCCAAACGGAATGCACATCGCGAGGCGTAGTACGTCGTGAAAGGTCCGTAATCATCGTTCTACATCTACTGTATGTCGATCGTACAGATACCATCTATCAATTCAGTCAACGAAGTCTCCTCGCGGACCTTCACCATGATCAAACTATCCGTCGCAACGCGCCTATACTGCACGCGTGACAGCCGTGTGAGTAACAACGCACCAAATGGCTGCATGAGACGAACGACGAGGCGCAGTGCGCGCGTGGTACCGTCGTACTCAGCAGCGCGGTGCGAGAAATCCTGGTCAAGGAGGGGACTAATCCAGGGATGGATGAGAATAAAATCTTCTGTCCCAGAGAGGTCATCCGCGGTCTTGATTACGACGTCCCCGAGCGTGGCGGTCGTCGCACGATAAGCACGATGGGAGGTACGAACAAGTTCGGTAACGGGAAAAACAATGCCGGCAAGTCGCAGTCGACTGGCAGCAGCGAATGGGGAGGGAAGTTTGTTGAGCTGGTCATGGAGCGTCACGGCTAGGGAGAGGTCGGACAAGGATGAATGCAATTCCCTAACCATGTTGTCCATCCCAGTCGTCTCAATGGGTTGTGGAACATGTGGCGGCACGAGTTGGTTGTAGACAGTGAGGTGTGTTGGCAGGCAGCTATTGTAACTACTCGCGCGCCCAGTCCAAGCGAGAATCGTGACGTCGCCCGAGCCTGTCAGAATATTTTCCAGGAGTCGACCAACTGCGCGATTGCCCTCACCGTATATGACTGGAATGGTAACATTGAAGATGCCAAGCAGCGAGTATGCGAGGTCCTCCACGAGCGCTGCTTGACGTACAGAAGCCAAACAAAGCTTCTCACGAACCCTCTCCAAGCCTGGTCGAATAACAGCCAACTCAACCCCCGAAGGCTGCTTCATCTCTGAAATGATGGCGGGCGACTCCTTGTGGTTGAACATATCCAAGCCAAGGTATGGCTTCCAATCCTCAGTATAGAACTGGATGGCCGTAGCGGCAACATATGCTTGGTACGTCCATACACGAGTGTTCCAGATACTTCTCGGGAGATCACTGGGTTGCTGGGACTGCGACCAGACACCACGGAGGTAGACAATCGTGAGGGATGAGCCATGATACCACGTAAACGTGGCAACCGATGACTCTTGTAACGCGAAATTATCCTTTCTATCAATACAGCAGGTTTCGGACCATGCCCACTGGAATCCAAGGGAACGGACAAGCTTGCAAAACGTCTGGAGCTTGATGTTTTGGGAGGATGACTCTAGGTCGTAGACCGAGATGTTCTGGACCCTCTGAAAGAGAGGTTCACCAGGCTCCAACGCGTGGGAAAACATCACATATCGGTAGTATTCTTTCACCTCCCTCCGAATACGTGCACTGTCGAGCCGTGAAGTCATCGAAGATCGCAGTTCGTCGTAGATTGGGAATTCCCTGAAAGCTGCTGCTTGTCCTGTTTTGTCATAGAGACGTCCGGTAACAGTGTTGATGACTACACGTGGCATGTCGCGGATAGTCTGCTCGACCACGTTTTGAATCGTGGCAGTTGCGTCGACATACTGATGACGAAGCTCTGTCCAAAACCAATCAAATCTCTTTGTTGTCTACAATATTGACAGAATAGCTTACTGCGAATTTGTGGATCGGAAGATTGTTCAAGTTTTGATAACATCATCCTGAACGCCTCAAACGCTTCGCTATGACGACCCATGCCGTGTAATGCAGCATGCTTCCCCTCATACCCTGCATGGGATGATGGGTCAAGCTCGATGACCTGGATAGTATGGATCACCGAGGTCCATTTGATGTGACATGGAATACAATCCATACCTCATCGCTGCGCTCAAGGAGAATATAATTGGGATCCATCGGGTCGACATTCGAGCGGTATCCAAGAGCCTCGTCATGTTTCTCGGAGTCCCTCGCAGTGTCGCCCAGCTTCTCGAGCTTCTCGACACAGCGTCCTCGAAAATCTGGGGGAATCCTTCAATTAGCCCCGGCTATGTCATGGTTGGAACTCCTTACTGAGTTCCCACTCCGTTCGCCCATTGTGGGTACTCGAGTCCTCTGGTAGCTCGTTCTGCATTTGCCGAAGACACTCCAGCGCCTGCGTGATGCGACCGTCCTCTTGTAGAATGTCGCAAATAACGCGGTAAACGAGAAACCTCGGAATCTTGAACTAAACCGAAAAAAAATGTCACTAACCATATTCGAACCACCGCGGAGAACATACCCTGGCCGCGGCACTCAGAGCCTCGTCCGCTGAACCACGAACCAACATCCTGGTCGCCCACTTGATCAGTATAGTGTCCGGCATGGAGGGGCCGAGCAACAATGCAGTAGAGTAGGCCGCAACCGCTTCGTCATGTTTCTTGACGTCTGATGCCTCATCTCCAATCTTTTCCAGTTTGGTGGCACATCGGTGCGTAAACTCTGATGTGATTGGGATTGAATACTCTCTTTCAATGTGTGACGCTGAAACTCACCAGCATTCCAATCGATCATTGCCTTGTTGGCTCTGGAATCCTCGCCCATAGTATTCGCGATCGCGAGAAGTGATTCTGCAGCATCATATATGCGTCCTTGAACATAAAGGGATTCACATCGGATAATCTGTATGAGGCTATCGTAGGAATCGTTAAGTTGGACGCGCAGTTCCTGATCGATTTGTTCAAGATGTGCAATTTTGTTGACTATGTAGCAGACTTGGATGTCAGTGAAGGAAATCAGGGCGGCGATGGACGCACTTGATCTTTGGTGCTCTGCGCGAAGGGAATTGATGGTTTCGTTGAGGCTATCCTTTTCTTGATTGGACGTGCACTGAAATGTAGCAAGCTGGTTACGGAGTTCTTGGACGGTTTTCTCGAGATTCGCTATTTTTTTTTGTTCGATGGATGTGGATGACAGAAAACCGGTTAGGGAAGTGCGAGGCATGGTGTCAACAAACGCACTTGAGTTCGTTTGCTGTGTATGAAGGTCCGCACGTAGTGAGGTGATGGTCTCGTTCAGGCTATCCTTTTGCTGATACAGCTCCTGGACAGCTTGTTTGAGATGCGTACTTTCGGTATCTGATAGACGTGAATTTCAACGAAACATGCGTCAGAGTGGCAATGGACATACTCGAGTTGTTCTCCTTTGCACCAAGTGACTTTATGGTGCTTTCGTTGAGTCTATCCTCCTTCTGATCGGTTTTTTGTTGAGAGTCCGCGAGCTGGATACGCAGTTCTTGGTCGGTTTTCTCAATACTCTCTGTCCTTTCTTCTAATGTATATGGACGTCAGGAAACCATGATCAGGGTACAGATGAACGTACTTGGATCATCGCCCTGTATTTGAAGTGATTCACGGGTCTCCTCGAAATCAACCTTTTCAACCTTTATATGGTATCAATGGATTGCTCGATTGCAAGGGATTCGGGACAGTCAACAGAGCGGATTGTAATAGAAAGTGAGCTCACATGAGTTTTTTCATGCAGATGGGCGAAGGAACTGTCTTCACTCGACTCTTGGGTCCCTGTTAGTATCGCACTTTCAACTGCCTTGCCTTTAGCATCTTCGATCGTCGTTGCTTCCTTTTGGTCACTGTTACTGGAGGCAGGTATGCCGTCCCTCCGGCTCGACTCTAATGTTCCTGTCAGTATCATACTCTCAATTCTCCTGCCCACGTACTCACCCAGGTTGGCAAACATACACAGCAAGGTATCAGACGGATGAAAAGAAATATGCGCAGTACATCACTGCCGCCTGGTATAAGTCTCTCCTTATCGAATCAATTCACACACTCACCATCACCTCATGCCCTGGGCGCTGGGCGCTGGTTTTCACCCAAATGCGCACTTGTCCAGCATTCTGACTGTCGTCAACGGCTAAAATCGTACTCGAAGCTGTTCGGAATGAGTAGCGGCGACGAATTCGTCCATGTTTTTGAATATCCGACACCTCGTCGCCAAATCCGTTTGGTATACATAAGTCCCACAAACTTTGGGCCCAGGGAGTAGTGATCGAACACTTCTACCCTCGTCGACGACGCCCGTACCCTTCGGTGACCTGGTTCCTGTTCACCTTGTCTATTCCGGGTCCCTTGCACCTCTCTTGCAGCGTTCGTGAGGCCGAGAAGAAGGTTTACAACGTCACTTGCGCGCGTCCGAGCCGTCGTAATAGTGCATACCGTGAGGGAAAGCATATCATGCCATGAAACCCAAAGGAAAGTCACGGTGATCGACTTTGACTTGGATCCGCTGTTCACGAAGTCGTGGTTTGGTGAGATGGCCGTGCCAACCGCGGTCTTGGTTTATATCTCGTAGTCCCAGAAAGAATCAGCGCGCAAGTTCATGCGAGGAGGCGTCCGTCGAGCGGCGAGTATTTGGCCGCCACCAAGGTATATAGTAGCCTGCAAGGGTAAAGCAAACACCCACCAGTACCACTGGCAGAGGCTGGGGAGGAGTCACGCACCACGTCCGAGTCACTGCCTGCCTCAGGCTCATCTCTCCACGATGTGACTTTCCGAATCCAGTGCGAATGAAGGTCTCTTGTTCCCATTGGCGCACTCCTCCTGTCCCGATCGCGCACGTCGCAGAACTTCCAGAGGGATTCGTCATTGACATAAACAAAGATGTCCCAGAAAATGGAGACACTGGCAGTGGTAACAAGGCTGGAGAGGGACACAAGTGGAGTCGGTGAAAGATCTGCAGTGAATTAAGCACCACTTGATTTGTGTGACAAATTGTGCGTGTGCCTGTGTCCTTGGCTCGAAGTGCGCTCAATTGTCGCCCCATACACACGATTTCAATCACGACGTATCTACTATAGTGGAGGGCGTGTTGATCCGCACCAGAGAAGTCGAAAATTGACCCCGTTCGTGTCAAAATGAGTGTTGATTGAGATAATGAGAGGATTGTCGCATGCTATTTACATGACCAACGATAACCACTTGCTGCTTCTCTTGTTCATCACTGCTCCGAACATTGCTGTTGCATGTAAGAGGGAATCTGGAACTCCTGCACTTTGCTCGGTAAGCTTGCGAATTGTAACATGAGCCCAGCGGCCATATGCCATCCAATGTGGCAATGGAACGCCCAAAGTCCCGGGTTGTCAGCAACGAAGCGGATGAGGACCCAACCATACCCAGGCAGAGTAAGGGTATCTCGGCGCGGGGGATTGGTGAGAGTGAGAGGGGAAATGCCTGGTTGATACAACCCTTGGCCTTCGCCGAGAACCCAAAAGACGTGACCATGGAGGTGAAACCTATATCATGGGATCAACACCAGCTAGCGGAACCGAACACGAATTGGACCCACGGGTGACTCGAGTCATCATAATTGTTGACGACCAAATCGATGACGGAAATCTCGTCATTGACAACCACGAGTTGCGTTGAGTTGTCAAAGCTAGTCTGTGCACCGCCCTGATAGAATTGAAAAAGTGTCGGGTCTGTGGGCTGGACCTCCCAACTGGTGTTGTTTATGTATGCAAGGACCTGCTTTCCTCCCGACTGGAAGGTTTGCTGGAAAGACATCGACACAAGGACAGGTTGCGTGCTATTCGGTGGGTTCATCGGAATCGCAGGTACGATCATGGTGCTGCTCAGGTCCAAGCAGAGCCCAGGGAAACCATCAGACCAGTCCGAAGAGGTAGGTGTAGTGGCTGCTGCTCCGTAGGTTAGTGTCGCAAGTACCATCGTATTCAAGTTGGGGTTTGGGAGCTTATAGCACACGTCCTGCATCTCTGCGCGGACGTTGTATGAACCACTAGACTGATTTGTGGCAAGGATAACGGAATACCGCTGGGCGACCGAAATGGGAACACGGTGGACATTTACGGGCTCGAGACTTGTGCCATCGGCCTCTACCACCGAAAGAACGTGTTCGTCGACGCTGAACATGAAGTCCGTGAGCGTCGCCATGTTGATCACTCGGAGGCGATAACGAAGATTTGGCTCAAAGTTGAATGTGGTGCCATTCGCCTTGCCATTGATGAGACCACTGTCTGGGGGTGGTTCCGCGCCCGGATTGGAACCATCATAGTTGGAACCGTCGATCCCGGCACTGCTGAGGTATTGTGTGAGCAGTCCTGACGACATGTCATGGTACCAGTCTGCAGTCCATAATCCGTCAGTGGATTCTGCTGGTTATACACGGCCACTCGAACTACCGACCTGACAGAATGACGAGAGCGTCGCGGTCGTACGAGCCGTATATGGGCTCATTGGGAGAATGGATCACAAGGGGACCATAAATACCGTCCGTATATTGAGTCGAAGAGTGTGCATGCCACCAAAATGTCCCGTACTGATCGGGATTGATGGTAAAGTGGTAAGCTGAGAATAATTCCCTGAGTACCTGCTTAGACACAGGAGTATATTGGAATGAGCTCACTGAAGTTCATGCCTGGTGGGATGGGACATTGGGTAATGCCATTGGTGCCGTCCATGTAGTTGGTTCCGTTCTGAAGCTGGCCATGCCAGTGAATAGTAGTGCCATTTGACATTTTGTTAAAGACGTTCACGATGAGCTCGTCACCGCTGTTGACCTCGACCAACGGCCCGGGGAACTGTCCTGTACGAACGTGTGAGAGGATATGTCCTGCAATTTACTTGGGTAGCCTCTCACCGTTGACGACGAGCATCGTTCGCTCGAAACCGTCGGGGGCTCCGCTCATTTCTTCAACGACCCATTCGTAGTATCTGGTGGTCGGGGTGCTCACGACGTCAAATGAAGGGTCAAGAAGGAATGTCGAATTGGAAGTGACGTAGTTTGAACTGCTCCTCTTTTTGAGTCCCAAACCTAGTCCAAGCCCGAGCGCAAGAGCGACGACGATACCGACCACAACTCCGCCTACGATATAAAGCTTCCGACGACTTGTCGACGAGCAAATGGTCATCATTTCCGGGCTAGGTGCATCGGAGGTGCCGAGGAGGCTCTCTGACTCTGCTTTGAGGTCGATGCCGGCGTGGACACTATGGCAACTGCCCTCTCGAGGCATTGGGGAAGTAGAGTCGGGCCACTGGCAGTCCAGACGGGGGGCTACATAAAAGCGTCATGAGGGTGTGCACGTTCGTTTAATCGTGGGACAATTATAAGTTGGCAGTCTGCAGGACCAAGATGGCATCGGTCCTCTCATTTATTTTTCCATCGACTCGTCATGATTTTACAGAATTCAGGACCATCCGTCAGCCAAATTTAATCATCATATCGTCCAGTTAGGTCGGTCTTGTAAAATAGGTGTCAGCAGGCCGGTTTGGTAGAAGCAGACCATCGATGCAGGGTCTCGGATCTGTGGCACCGTATAACACTCTATTCCGGGACGCATGCAAAAGTGGACATCATATCCTTCTCATCTTTACATAGCCATTCCCCCACACACAGTCCGGGCTCCTTGCCTTGAGTGAGGTCCAGTTTTGAATGAGTAACGGGAGTTGAAAACCTAAATAACCTTGCAATGCACGTCACTGCTCGCCGACGCTTAGTAAACGACAAGGACGGAGATTGTGAGGATTCACCGCACCTGAGGAATAAGCAACTAATTCGTAGCAGTAACCTCAAGTCGAGAAATAAATACTTACCATCACACCACCACGGGTCGTGTATCAGACAAGACGCAGCTGTATTAGAAGCAAGAGGACATCATCATTGATCTCGTTTATTCGAACCGTTTGACGACGACAGTCTGACGTCTGTCAGCACCAGAGGTCTTACAACGCGATTCCAATTGTCCGTCCAGGTACCCCATTCCCAATCAGTGCTCCCCTTGTGCCGATTTGGTTGCGACGCACGACTCTGCGATGCTAATTGGAGTGAGGAACGCAGTTTCGCTAAAGCAGCTGCGTTTGGGAATGACGTGAGTAGCATCTGTTCGATGATGTGTTAGCAATTCCCAAAATTATTTCTTACAACCAACCTCTAATTGGCCTGCCAGTTCCTTGGCGTTCTGGAAGACGAGCCCGTTCTCGCCGTCTTTAACAAGCTCCGAAAGACTTCCGAGGAAATATAAATAAGTTGCCACATCTCTGAGAATTTGGCATATGCTGCTTACCATGCAAAGTCAAGGGCACAAACCGGGAGCCCACAACCGAACATGTCCACCACTTTCATGGGTAAATCCAGCGCAGAAGAACTCGAATGCAAGCATATTCCCAAATCAGCGGATCCTGACGACCATCGTAGTCTTACTTGTGACACGGATCAAAGGCAACTGACTCCTCACCTAGCAGCAAAGGATAATCTTCTGCCTCAAGCCACAGGCTAGAACACCGCACATATGACCACTCCTCTTGAAGTCGGTTCACATCAGCCATGTACTTGGCCTTGAGGGGCCCTTTGCCAGTAATTACCATCCATATCCGTGGCAACTTCCCGGGATTCTCTGCTACCTTTGTTGGCAAGCCCCACAGGATACCAAAGTGGCGAGGGCGTACCTTTGTTGACCCGCAAGGCTCGCTTCTCGTACAATTTGAGTGCATCCAAGAGGATCGTGAAATCCTCATCAGGAGTCCATGAAGTACTGCTAACTAGCAAGGCTACTCTATCATCTCGCAATTCGGGCATATTGACGAGGGAGTATAAC
Source organism: Boletus subparvulus (assembly GCA_038092515.1). Lineage (NCBI taxonomy): Eukaryota > Fungi > Basidiomycota > Agaricomycetes > Boletales > Boletaceae > Boletus > Boletus subparvulus. The sequence goes on along the minus strand of JBBPQL010000742.1, from coordinate 1,976 downwards.
GACGATTGGGTGGTCCGGGACGCTGACATTGTCGCCGTGGTGAATTGTGTGGTGTAAGGTGTATTCAAGGAAGGCAGATAGTCTTTTAAAGAGGGACTAGTAAGCGAAGGTCCCAAGCGGAGGAATAGCTAGGTTGGCTCAGTAACGAATGTCAGTCATGTTAGGCATCCCTCACCTCGTGAACTTCGGGTGGTGAGCACCGGTGGAAGTGGGACGGAGGACGATCGTGCAGAACCGCCTTCTGGCCACTTGAACAACATGTTTAATCGTGAGCGACAAACACGATGGAAACGACGCACATCAATCCCCACCCAGAGACCAAATGATCCTGCATAGCTCTGGTGACGAACAAGTGTACATAAGCAGAGCGTCCAAAGGTACCCTCAAACCTGAGTCCTATCAGCGCGTTGGTGTATGTGGATTCTGGGGTGCATACCATGTTGCTATCTTCACGAATGGATGGGAGGGACCCAACTTCAGAGCTAGTATGCTGTATCCCAGATTATGCCAGTCAATGATGATCTTGCTGCTTCTCACGCGTCCGACTAGCCAAACAAGACCAAGGGTAGGAATGCTTGGAGGGTTCTTGGAATGTGTCAGTAGTTTGTCTTGTACACGTCCGGAGGTCCTACCTGGACCATGATGAACTCCGGCGGGGAGGATATTGTGAACATAAGAGTGTAAAGAATGGTCGCCACTTGATGCAGTATCTTTACTGGCGCAGCGAGGACAAAGGGGAACTTGCGAAGGAGGGTGGGAGGCTCAGACAGGTAACAGAGTCGGACATGGGGTAGGGAAGTGAGGGAAGGCACCGGTTTAGACTCTTGGAGCGCGTAAGTTTGCGTGTTGAAGAGCTACTTCGCCACTCACCTCGGTACCCGATAAGATACGTATCAAACCCGAGCTTTGCAAAACTCTCGGCATGATACATCATACGTGGGCTGCGCCCCACGTCGCCGAGGACAATGATGGCAACCGAGCGAAGTTTTGGAGGCCGTTTGACATACTGGAATGTCCGAACTGTGAAAAGGACGAGCAGGAGCGACACGAAGACGGCGACGATTCTGAGGAGTCCCTCGGTCATTGCATGAAACGGGAAGGGTGTGATGATGTAATGCTTGGCTCTTTGTTCACACCCACGATGGCATCCAGACTCGTGTCGAGTTCGCTGAGGGCAACGGCACGGACGAGTGTGCAGCCAAGGCGATATCTAGACTCTGCACTGCGCTCATGGTTGAGGTTCGTCTCCTCCGCGCCTCAACAACGAGCGGTACACCGCGGGTCAACTCTGGCAACAGCGTCAGACATATATGCACCAAAGCGAGCGCCGGCTCCGAGCGTCAACCCTCCACATAGTAAGTGTCACGATCAATATTCGCTCGTCTCGTTTAATTCCTGTCAGCGCGCTCCATGTTCATCCAGACCGAGACCACGCCGAACGAAGATTCCCTCAAATTCATTCCTGGTGTTCCCGTGATGGAGGAAGGAACTGCGGAATTCCTCGATACGCGCTCCGCCCTTGCATCGCCGCTCGCCATCCGGCTCATGGGTATAGAGGGTGTCAAGGCCGTGTTTTACGGCCCCGATTTCGTCACAGTTTCAAAGGATAGCGAGAACCCATGGGCTGTGATAAAACCCGAGACATACTCAATATTGATGGAACACTTTTCCGCCGGACTTCCCCTCTTCCGTTCTCAGGAAGACCGGGATGCTGCTGGCCCCCAGGACACTCAAATTCTCGACACGGATTCTGAAACCGTAGCTATGATTAAAGAACTACTCGAAACTCGGGTACGGCCAGCTATCATGGAGGACGGCGGAGATATCGAATACAGGGGGTTCAGCGACGAAGGATTTGTCAAGGTTAAACTAAAGGGCAGCTGCAGAGGATGCGACTCGAGTACTGTCACACTCAAGTCTGGCATTGAGAGAATGTTGATGCATTATATTCCGGAAGTGAAGGGTGTTGAGCAGGT
>JBBPQL010000741.1:0-18079 GCA_038092515.1 Boletus subparvulus | reverse complement strand
GAGAAGAGATTGGGAAGAGTCGAAAGCTCGCTGGACCAGACCCTCTGCTGAGCGACCGAGGTTTACAGACAGAAACTCCTAGCTTATATACGTATGGCGGGTTTCGGGAACACACGCCGGAAGGTGTAAGCATAGGGTACTCAGTCTGGAACAGGTTCCTCCATTCCGTAAGACTCAGGAGTCGGGGACGCCATTGTAAGTTTAAAGTCCGTAATTAAGAAGTAATACTATGTAGGTAGTAGGAGGAGTCGGGGCAAGTCGGGGACGCCACTGTTTCAACTTGGTGATAGGCTCAGGCGAGCTCAGGCGAGATGATCGGGGAACGGAATGAAGAAATTAGACTGGAAAATTAATTCCTGTCTAATCTCCAAGCACAGAACGCCGGCGGTTCGGTGCCTTTATGAGGTTACCCTGTAATCTTATCGAGTACCTGCTAGTAGGAACGTGATACTCATCAGTGGCTTGCGTACCCGTGATATTTAGCATTTGTCTTACAAAAAAAACGTGAAGTTCCTATGATCCAGCTATCTGTATGTGCTGTTTTCTATACGTCCCCTTTCTCCTGCTCCGTCTCAGCTTCGGTCTTAATCTTACCTGACTTATTCCTCACGAAATAGTGTGCATCCATGGGGCTCGCATGCGAGCTGTCGTGCTTATTTCTGTTTCAAACATGCACCCCCTGTCACGTACACGTCGACACCAAAAACGTGTGGAATTCTTCTTCTGACTCTTCTCCGAATTGTCGCGGAGGCCTTGTGCTACACTGCACACGTGGAACCAAAGCTCGCAATGGCCATCGCGCCGCCCGTCAACTGCCGGAGTGAAACGGGATAAGGCGTCAAGTCGTTTCGTGTACCATGTGTGCATGACAGGCGAAAGCACGTTCTTCGTCTCCCGTAGGCAGATCAAAGATTAGCCAGAGCGAGACAGTCGTTGCTTCTTCCATCCCGTGCGTCAGATATGGGCTCGTGTTGCTTGTCAGTACTGCGGCTGACAGCGTCCAACGCCCGCACACTACACCGTCGTTTCAGGCAGCCGAGATAGGTGAGCACCAATACTGCCCCATTCAAAGGGTCGTCATTATCGATGCTGGACCAAGGTGTGTCGCATGACTCACCCACACCTCCATGTAGTGGCCTGGTCGCATATCGCGAACTGACCGAAGCCGGTCTAGATTCTAGACATTCGCATCGTTGAGCGGGACAGCGTCCTGGGAGGCAGCTGGCACCATCTCGAAGAGGTCCCGCTCGATGCTCCTGCGCCGAATGCTGCAACACACTCGGAATCCGAGTTGAGAACCGAAACCGTCATCAGCGTGCGTCTTGATAGCTAAACTTGTTACAGATATTCTGCACCGTCCGGAGCGCCTAAAAATGGTATAGGTCCAGACGATCGCGTTGCATCACCTCCTTCGAGGGATCATATCCCTGTTTGTCTCCGCAGACGATGATCCGACCTCTTCAAAGAATCTTGACCAACTTGCCCGGGGTTCTGGACGGATCACTGCGTTCTGTATTAGACGAAGGAAGTCGGTGGAGAGTGAGCGCATGCAATGGGACCAGGGAACGCCAGTGGTCGCTACAATGTGAATTATAGAAAGTTGTACAAATGATGTTACGAGCGGGTGAATTTGGTACAGAATTTGAGGGACCAGTTATCTCAGCCTCATATTCATCTCCAGGATTTGCGAGGACGCACAGCATACTATGGATAATGATATAATGGCAACGACAAATTAAGGGGAATGGGCTGGGGGTAGATTTTCAGCTGCCTGCAAAGCCCAAAGACTGATCTCGTCGTGAGGAAGCTTGCTCCATTTCGAATACACCTATCAAGTGTGAAATGCATTGCATAAATGTCATCCCAGCAGTACGCACATCGTCAAAGATTTTCAACAGTTCCGCGGTCTTGGCATCCGCTTCCCGTTGTCGTTGGACGTTGCTGTTCGTTTGTTCGAACAGTGCTTGGTTTTCCTCCTCGAGCTATTTAACACGTGAGTTGACACCTGACGATGACGGGTAATGGATAAACTTGCACTTCGTAACGTCGCCTTCAACTTCTCTACCTCGGACTCCAGTACGGGGACGGTCCGGGCGCGAACTGCAGCGCGTGGCTCCAAATCCTCTTTCCAAATATCTTTCGCTTCCGTTTCACTGCGTTGTTTCCGGGAACGCGCGTCGGTAACGACGCGATGAAGAATGTTGATGCTATCCCGCACATTGAAGTCCCTGAACAATGTCTCACAGCTTGCCTAATGCGTTCCGCTGTCAGCTCAACAAGAGAAAGGGTCGCGATGCATACGTGTATCTGGTCCTCCATGTGTCGCGAGATCGTGTTAAAGATGCCCTCGGCGCCATGGGGTTCTTCTTTGCACCATAGCGCAAAGCATTCTTGAAAGTCTTCGTATCTGTCGCGTTCTAGCGCGTCGATGCTGGAATGGCTGAGAAGCAGCACTTACGTCCATTTATGTGCGGCTCTGTTGATCGCGAGCTGCAATGCCGAATGGAAATGGGTCCAGCGTTTGCTGTCCGGAGAGCCTTTGACCATCGTAGTCGTTGATGGAATTGGACACTCTGTACTCGAGTCATGTGACTCATATTGACAGCAATAATATGCTGCTCAAGCTTGTCCACAACCACCTTCAATGCCATGCAGCGCGATGAGGAGAATGCAACCACACCCAACGACGTACGGATGCAGCAACAACAGCAACGGAGCTCCATACCCTCGTTCCTATTCATAGTATTTATGCTTTTCATGCTCACGAATCACAGCGGCGACGAGTACCTCGCACGGAGTCACTACCAGGACACGTTACAGGCTATGAACGATCAACTATCCAACTTTACCGCGTGGATGAATGGCGAGAGCTCCAACTTCACCATGGTAGGCGTCTATGCGAGTTGTGTGTTACCACGCTGATGCGCAAGTAGTCGGAGAGCCAGCCAGCCCTCCCTTTACTCGCACAATCCTTTGTCCCATATGGGCCACGGACAGACTCACTCCGTGGCTCTTACTATTTGAACACGACCGGATTCATACGGGGTTCTCTCGACTTTTATAACATTACGCCTTCCAGCCTAGAGTCGACCGACGTTCCGTGGAAGTCACATGCACAATCCTTGATGTCGGATGCCAACATGACCAAGATCAGTGATAATTTGGGATCCTGGAATTGGTCTGCGGCGACGAACCTGTCGTTGAGTGTCGTCGACCGTGCGCCCGTGATCGTGGAGGGTATCGCAGAGCGGATTGCCATGATTCACGTATGGTGCCTTCACGAATTGCTCCAGCCTGCCCTTTCTGAGGAGTGTCATCTTTAGGGAACGCTCGATTTCTCGGATCCAGCGCATGCGGACGAGATGCGACTGGAGTTTGATGGTGTCCACTTTCTCTCAAATGGCTCCATTTATGGCTTTGCTGAACCGATTCGGTGAGGCGTTTTCGTTGCCAATTCGGAATTCCGCCATTCACTCCTTGTTAGGCGTAACATCGACATTCGGTACCTCCCAGTTATTGTTCCGGAAAGCGCTCGAAACGATACGGCTCAGGTCATCAGACCCGAACTACTCTCTCGGATCAACAGAGTAAAGGAGATGATAGACGCTGGTGTTGTCGACCAAGAATCGTCCCAAGGTTTGCAAACACCGTTTATCGCATGATTACCAAACCTCCATGAACATCACAGGCGGTAATCCTGAAACTGGCTGTGGATTTGTGGTTCAAGCCCAGATCGAGCCTTCTTCCATTTCCGCATATCTCATGCAGGACCTCGAAGATGAACTTCAGAAACCGACCGGAAAGTGGACGGCAGAAAGGCCCCCACTGCGTTTGAATGGTATGCTTGTGAGCCAAGAGTGTGGGCTACTTTATCGCCTACATGATGCGGACGGTTTGAGGTAGGAAGAGCCACGAACGTGTGTTTATCGTTTTCTGATTACCACTGATGCATAGGTCACAGTCGTTCTTCCGCAAAGTCACGAACTGTGAGTTTTTTTCTAACATTACTACATATCTCTTATATTGCATATTAGATGCTAGCGTTTCTGCCATCGTTTATCTTGTGTTACTGGCATTGTTATCCCGTCAAATCGATAGAGCACACAGCCCCGCAGCGCTTACCCGCCTGTCCTTATGGACTTTCCTAATTCAAGCTATAGTTGATGCCCTGGCATTCGCTGGGCACATCACTTTTGCAATCGTGGCAAATGGTCGGCCATCCATGTCTCTCGTCGCCCCAGCGTTCCTCGCTTCCCTTTTATTTGCTCTCGAGGCTGTAAGTAACGCTATTTGGGTCCTGGATCTCTGTCGACGCTCACCTTACTGCATGGTATGCAGCAACATGCAATTCTTATTAATCAAGTCCAAGCCCCAGAGGATGCAGCAGCAGCCCAAGAAGCTCGACGAACCCCGTCTTCTGCACAAAATGCCACCCCACCAGCTGCCGACACCGCTCAACCCCAGCTGCCCTTGCCAGTTACAGCACCTCCACGACCCACCAGACCCACCTTCTTCCAGCTCGTCATTCGTCATCTTCGGTCGGACCCACAAGCTCGTATCTGTATGTCTTCAGTCGTCGTCCCCAATTCACTCTGATGGCCGTTCGCACCAGGGCTTGGAATGTTCTTGTTCCTCATGTTCATCATACACGTAATCGTCACGCCCTCCCTCGCGCTCCTTTTCGTCGCCAGCATGTACTCCATGTTTTGGTTCCCACAAATCATTCGTTCAGCCAAGCGGGGACGACCCAGCGCGTTGAGTGCAGAGTACCTTATCGGAACATCTATTTGCAGACTCTACTTTGCGCTTTGTGAGAGATTTCGTTTAGAAGCGCGCCGATTGAAGCTAAGCTAACTGCGGAACTAGACTTTTTGACGTGTCCCAAAAATGTGTTGGATGTCGGACCTCGGAGTGCGTCGGCGTCGTTTATTCCGTGCTTCCATTATTGACCGTTTTGGTGTTGTAGGATGGGCATATTATTTGTGTGCTTTCGTGCTTTTCCAAGTGATTGTCGTGCTCCTCCAACAACGGCTAGGACCTACGTTCTTTCTCCCCAAACGCGTAGGTCGATCTGTGACTTTGGGACGTATAAACATTGACTTCTCCCCTCATCGACCAGTTCGCGACCACAGAAACATACAATTATCACCCACCATTACCGCTCTCTGTCTCGGACCCAGAAGCACCAGACCACTCGCTCGGCGATTGTTCCATCTGTATGGAAGCGATCCATGTAGAGGATCCCAATCCGCTACAGCATGTCGCCGTCGGTCTACTACATAAAGTCGGGGGAAGGAAGAATTATAGCCTGGCGCCGTGCCATCATTTATTCGTGCGTGACCCGTCTACTTGGTGGGTACCTGCGAAACTCACTCATCTTTCTTCCCAGCATACGGACTGTCTTGACAAGTGGCTAGCTATCAAGGTTAGTCTTTTGTTTATCGTTGACGGGAGATGGTTGAATCGTGTGTATAGAATATCTGTCCTCAATGCCGTCGACCGCTACCACCCCTCTAGCATTCCACGCATCGTCTGTATTCCCAACTAACCGCGACTGGACTTTTCCCGATAGATTAGTGTGTATTGTATACCAACATACCTAACATTGCATAACATCATATCTGATTATCCGAGCCAAATTTCGACTGGATTTCCGCCTGCACCGTCGACCAGTGCGATCTGTTGAAAATGGAGGCCGATGTCTTTGGCGCTATCCCAGAGCGATCGTTCGTCGGGGTGTCGTTCTTTGTAGCCCATGAGGACCCTGGGAGGGCGTCCGTTCCGTTTGTGTTTGCAGAGCTGAATGAGTCGCGAGAGCGTTCCGATAAGAGCGGAAAAGGACGCTGTGTTGTAGGTGACATCTGCCATGCTACGTCGATCGTATCACATCAGACGAATCCTGTGTCGACGAGCACGACGAGAACGCCACGTACACGATGACGTCCAGTCCGGCCTCTAATTGAACTTGAACTGGCGGTGGGAGTTCCTCGTGTTCCCAGTCCAAGACGGCTGCTTGGGGAATGCATTTGCTCATCAGGAGGTGATTGGATGTGACGTTGTCTTGTAGAATGGGTATCGCAGAGGCTGTTGGTACGAATAAGTGGGATCGGACGTGAGTTGAGTAGGTGGTGGGCGCGCACGTAGATCTGTGGTCACGATGGAGCCAGGCTGAGCCGAGAGACCCAACGTCGAGCGTAGAATGGCGAGCGTGATGGCGACTATGCCCGTGCCTGCACCTGCCAGGGGGGGGGTAACGAAAGCGTCTTTGGGCCCGCGCGACACGACCGAGCGTACCTAATTCCAAGATATGCCGAGCGTCCGTGCTAAAAAGCGATTCCCGCAGATCGGACAGCGTTCCACCCATCTCTGCGCCTTTTCCAGAGAAGAGTTGTACGAGCCAAGAACTGAGTCCGATGCCGCTGTCCCATATTTTCTACGGTTGTCCCGTGAGCGGCGTCAAAAAATTATCTCCGGACCGCCGTGATGTGACGCGATGCGAGGGTGGGATTCGGACGTGCGGGAGTGGACGTGCCTTATCGAGGTCAAAGGAGGTCTGCTCCGTGATGTCAAAGACGATCGGACGATCTTGAAGCGGTACACGCAGGGCATACGACCGTGCGATCCGTTCTTGTTTCGTACCCTTCACTGCGCCCTTCAAGTTCCCCGGATCGTGTCGACGAGGAAAGCGCACAGGCATGGACATGACCGCAAATGGCGCTCTTCCCGTCGTGTCCGTCTCGCCGAGCACGACGGCCTGATCGTTCTGCGTCGTTCCGCATGTCAGGATGAGCCGCCACGATGGTCCGTCCGAGTCTTTTTTCTGAGTTTGGCTGGAGTCGAGGTGCGGTGGTCTCGGTACGGGGATCTCTTTGTACGCGGTGCTCGTTCGCCAGGAGGTAAGTTTGGTGAGTTTGGTGATCATGGGCGAAGTCGGGTGGGGTGCGTGGAGGGACCAGGTGTAGTAGATGTCGATGGGGTCGTTGAGGTATTCTGTTCGGAGATCGTTGCATATCTGGGGCATGATGAGGATGGGTGCGGTGGGTGTCGTACTAGCTTGTAAGGGTGGGGGACGGAGAAACGAAATGTAGTAAAACATCCTGCTACTAGTACCGTACAATCGCAAAAATTGCAGCAAGTTTACATGGCCAAAGATGACGAAACCCTACCCTGTACGGAAACGGAAGCGACACCGATCGCGCAAACGCAAGAGACAGGAGCGCGAATCCACACACACTCAACACGCCCAACACCTTCTTCATCGTGCGTTTTCTCACCCACTTATTTCCACCCATCGCGGTATAGTGTGCCCAAATCGGCCGGGGAAGCCACCATCTTGGGGTCACTGCCCAAGGGAACGGATTGAAATCCTTGCCAGTCCCGCCCGTGCGTCGCCTGAGAGTTCCCTCGCCGGAGGTGTGTGTAACCGCTGCGCATTGGTGGTCATCGTCTCCGTGTCCCGGGACCTTAAAGCCATAAGTAACAGCAGGCTGAGAGTTTTGAAATATAGCTACTTTAGCACATCCTTTGAGACATCCGTTTGTGCCCCAGCGTTTGCACGGCGCACCACACAAATGAACGTTGACCGAACATCTGGGTGGTAGTCATGACTTAACCGCAATAGATTTAGTGAACATTTTGCTTACATGTGCTTTTCAGAATGTCCAGCTCTAGGAAGAGAATGGTAATTGTTCCTCGGTTAAAATTTGGATGTTACTCACATCATTGAGCATTTATTTTCCTCCCCATCCTCCAGCTCACCCGCTTCCGCACAATACTCGCAAGACTGCGTGCAAGCATGCGTCGTCTTACAGTCATGCGCGCCCTCATGGAGTCGATTCCGAATGCAAAACAGTTGGCACTCCGCACACTGCATCCGACAGAGTTGCACACTGTTCTTCAAGTCGACTACAGCACCCTCAAGTGTCCGCTGGAACTCCATCACACTCGCATGGCCTGCCTGGAAACGCGTCAGGTTGGACTTGACCCATGCTCGTACGTGGTCGATGCGCATTTCCGCCAGATCTTCCAGGTACTGAGTGAGCTCCTCTGCCCACTGACTATCGGGAACAAGCTGGCGGGAATCAATCTCGTCCCATTCTGTGACCAGCGCGTATAATACTTCCTCGCAACCCATGTTTTGAGAGTGTTCGACGTTGGCGACGAAGAAACGAGCGTCGGTATCTGGGGAATCTATCGGCATGTCCGTGTCTAGGATCTGAGGGGGGAAACATGATTTTGTTGTCCCGGCCGTCATGTAGAAGGTTTCGGATCTTACCTTCAGCGGCTCTATTTCGGGCTCCACGTCTTGCATACCGAAGGCTAGGGCGGTAGGTAAGAGGCTCAGCAAGAGCTGTGCACGATGGGAAGCCATGGTTTCTAGAAAGAAAATCAGCAACCAAACTGAACAGAACAACGCGACCGCACGAGCAAGCGCCCCCCAGTCATTCGCCTAGAAAACATGAGCATCACGCGTGTACTGGTCTAGAAGTAGCAAGTCCTACCTTGAGTTTCGCCATTAGTGTCTTCATAAGGTGCAGGAACTCCCCTGCTGCCTTGTGTGTCACAGCTTGTCGATCAAGACGTCTCTTCAGTGTCGGGAACAATTTGTAAAACTCCCTCGACTCGATAACTGGCCTGGAACACAGGCATAATCATGCCGTATTGCGAGAGACGGATACAAAACCTTACCAGGGGATGATGTCGAGCTTGCCGCCATGTAGACGAGAAATGAAGTTGGTATCTTGCTCTTTTTCGACTATTTGTTGAAACTTAAGCGAGAACCTGGGTCAAATTTCCGTCAGAACACCGGGAAAGGCATATATCTTAAAATGCTCACTCTCGTGCAATCTCCGCCTTGTCCGAGTCGACGACGTCTTTGATGATGATCACCAAGGTGGACTGGAAAAGTGCAGGGTTCGCAACAGGGTCCAGGACCGTTGAGCTAGACTGGAATGACTGAAACAGTCCTGTGATATCACGGCTGAGAGCGAAGTTATTGCGGAAAAGGACCTGAGGAATGGGCGTCAAGGGCTTCTTTCCTGTCGTCGATAGATGCAAACATACCAAATTCGAGATTGCTGTGTTAAAGAGAACGAGAAGAGTATCTTCCTGGGCTGAGCGTTCTATGCTGTGGACGCCTGCGAAGATGTTATGAGCATGGATTACCGAGAACGAACTTGACCACCAGCGTACCTTCAAAATCGAGTGCGACGATCAAAGCTTCTTTAGTTGGGGTCACAGACATCCAAACACCTTCAGTTGTCCGCATCGCTGATCCAGCGAACGATGTATCGACGAGGTGATTGAGGGCGAAACTTTTCCCAACGGATTGCTCTCCCATGGAGGACACAACCCGAACAGGCTGCGAAAAAGGCTAGCATTAACTTACGAGGCAGTCATACATATGGGAGCTTCGCACCTTGTCTGCCATGTAAGACTGGGATATAGACTCGTACCACCCAAACGATATTGAATCGACAATACGATTGATCTCGGCACCAAGCAGTGGCTTTTCCATCTCGACAGAGTATATGCCATCCTTTAACGGAACGAATCGATTGTCTCTTGCAAGTGCCAGATGGATAGGAATGAGGCATAGAAGGTCGACGACCCATTCTCCAACCTTGAAAATGGATGTATCATTCCACTCCGCATCGGGGGAAAAGTTGGCTACGAAACTGTCGAACGACGTCGCGGAGACGTGCAGCGTGCAGAGCTTGTCTCCAGTTGGTTTCCTCGATGTCCTTTCAAATGTCTTGATCATGTCAGCAAAGTGGGGTTGATAACGATAACGATCCCGATCAGCGACGAAGAGAATCGAACGACGGCAACGATCGCGCGATAAAATAATAGCACGCTGGACCGCCGGGAGGACCGGAAATCGTGTCCATACTTCGGCGTGACAGTCCATGATACAGTTGTGCGCCGTGAGACGAGCATCTCTTGACAGGGCGCCACGACTGCCCTTCTCCCTGAACATGAACTCGGTAACCTTTCGGGTGATATCAAGTGCGACAGAGCTGCAAGTGTGAGACGACAGGTCCAGCTTCAAGAGGTACACGGAACTTCTGTGGACGAGTGAACTGATGACCAGGTTACTGTGGCCTGCCCAATCTGCGATAGGGAGCGACACCCCATCGGTAGACCCAAAAGCGTTCCAATGGTAAGTAATTATACTAGTGGAAGTGCCATCCGAGGTAACGATCAAGAAGCATGAGCCGTCTGGAGAAGAATGAACATCGATCGGGACATGATGGAGATCCAAAGAAGCCGGCCTAAGAATTCTTCAAGGTCATGATAAGAACTTGATTCGCCGAAGGTACACACCGGAATTGCATAGTGGTGAGTGAGAACACACGGGCGATAGCTTGAGAGTCGACGAGCAAAAGCTCCTCGCTTCCTGAGGTAAAACAAGCTTTCTTGATCGTCGTCCCCTTGCCGTACCATGAATGCAGGTTGATGACACTTCCATACGCGACAAACCCCCGGCTATCATCATGAACAAAAACGTGTAACTGTAGCTTGAGGGGTCTTCAATTTCAACCCAACTTTCGGATCTCCCAGACTACATACCTTCTCACAGGAAATCAGAGCAAGCATAGCCTGAGATTCGTCGAACGCCAACAAGAAGAACTCGTCTCCAATCCTATCCAGATAAAGCATCTTGCCAGGCTCGCGTGCGATAGAGTTTTCAATATTGCTTAGGTGGTCCAAGTGAAGGTGGAGGTTGGCATTACGGTCAATCAGTACGAGGAGCAGTCTGTCGCCTTGAAGGAGTTGTGAGCGCCTGAAAGCCCATCAGCCATCACGCAAAGAAAGTGCTAACTTGAAACACGTCAATCTCACAAGACCGAGAACCCCACTGGTAGCTGGAAGGAGTACGACTCCTTGAAACGTGGACTCGGAACCTTGGTTGGATCGAGTTGGAGTTCATGCTGATCTTGCGTCGTCAGGTACATGGGATGAATGGTGAACAACAGCGAAGCTTCCTTCAGTGTCTCTCGATCCCCAGTAATGTCAAAGTTCTGTGGGCCTAAAACTTTTTGTTAGCCAGGGAAAGCTAACTCTGAGAGCTTGAGCATACGTTTGTCGCGGCGATGGCTGAAGTTCCTACTTTGTAGGACAGACTTGAGACATAAAGTGTGCCTTAGAGATCACCGATTAATTGGAGTCTTTATCCTTCATTCCAAGAAAATCCTTACGGCGAATCACACGACTGCGATAGAGAATTTATCTTCTGGATCAGAGAACGTCCCGCTTCGTGAATGTTTTGTTCGCTGCAGCGATCCACTTCGGGCTTCAGCTGCGCCTGGGTATCGTCTAGCTGTATGCGACGAGTAGAATCGAGAACGGCCCGACAGAGCTTATCCACAACGTTCCCGAGGTATTTCTGGGCCTGATCCTTCGCGATCTGTATTGCTTCCTGCAACACGGGCACAGTGGACGAGAGACTCTCGAGGTTCACGATGAAGTCTGGGTCATTGATGAGAGAAGGTTCGTTATAAGCTTCCTTGAGAATGTTATCAGCACTTCGTATCTCAGCTGACGTCGGCTTAGGTGGTTCGTCCGCCGGCGTCGCGATCTCGTGGAGGATGGAGGCCAAGGTGGTCTGCAACCGCCGCCTATTATCCTCGAAGACCTTTCGAACGAGGATAGTCAGTTGAGGCTCGGTTATGTTAACGAGGTTCTGGGAACAATAGAGGACGATAAGGATCTTCTCCTTTGACTTTCTGAAGCTTTCGTCAATGATATTCTTGCAGTTGGCTCGGCCAAGTTCATCAGTGACATTCTCTGCAATACGGGGGTGGATCGTTGTTAGGTTGGAATAGGGATCTAAGGAATGTCATCAATACGAATACGGAACCATCGATACAATGACTCACCATTCAGTCTCGTTTCTTCAACAGGGGTGAGAGCTGAGTCACAGGCGAAGCATCGGCTACGATCGAGCGTGCTATATGTTTGTTCGTCAGCGAGGCACCGGAGCAAGAAATGTCAACGAACGGATAACCAGAAAATACAGCATTGACAACTGCAAATCGGATGCTTGATTCCATCTGGGCTCTGGCCTCGCTCAACTCATCCTGAGCCTTCTTTTGCTGAGCTTCCAAGTCCTTCTGAGACGCCAATCTAATGGCATCGACTTCCTTCACCCAGATACCACACTCGTCAGGGAAACGCTCGCCGATCCCCATTTGGACGAGGTGATTGAGTGCTTTTGGGCCGATAGTCTCTGATATTTGCAGACGCTCCTTCAACCTGTCAACAATCAGCAAAACTTGAAGAATGATGTGATCTAAAAGGCATACAAAGCTTCTTGTAGTAGAAACGCACTCATCTTGAAAGAGTTGAAAGTCTTAACGGAGCGCTTAACAGGCACATATTTTGCTGTCATAAATCCTTGTCTCGTTTCGCCAAATAACAGGCGTGGTTTGAAGAACTCGTGGTCCATGGTACACTCTGGGTGTAGTTCGGTGGCAACGAGTTCGTCGGAGGCGCACTAATAAGTCGGGTAAATTGGTAATCGGATAAAGGATGGAAAAAGTAACATGCCTCAAATCCTTGGCGTACGGCAACGCCTTCCTCTTGTTCCTTCGTTTTCGCAACCTCGAAGGTGAATAATCGATCGGTATCATCTTCATCAGATTCGAAAAATTGGTTGTCGCTGGCTGAATTGCTCCAAATCATGGACTTTGCGTGGTCTTCGGAGATCAGAGCTGTGACTTGATCACAAATCTTCGTGAGGAATCTGTGAATATAAGCGTAAGTGCACGTTTATACTACGTTCCAAGATGATCTTACCTCATGAAGGTGACGCGATTTCGGCGCACAGGTGGAGAAGCATCGTCGTCCCACGTCAACTGTTCTGGCCAGTAGATAACATATATCCTTTCCGCTGCGCCGACAGACTCAAAAACGCGGCAGATGTATAAGCCAGAGCGGAGAGCAGGCTTTTCGGTTTTTGTTTCCGGGGGATCGATTAGCTTGGTTGAACTGTGAAAGTGTCAACGACAACAACTGAATCACGAACTGGACAGGGACATACATGGTGTCGTCAATGGCAGCCACAGAAACCAAAAAGCGAACAATCTCTTCTTTGCTCCCATAAATCCCAATGGGCTTGACATGGAACCTATCGAGAGCCTTGAAATCCACCTTCGTCAAGGACATGTAAGCGCCGGGAGATATTTCATTCAGGAAACACTTGAGAGAATCTTGAGCAATGATGATCTTATCGACTTTGCAGATGTCAGAGCTAAGCTGAGACGTCGTATGCCATCATACCTAAACCGCTGGTACCACGTTCACTGATCAAGTCGAGGATGCGATACATTCCCGGGATAGAGGAACAAAGATCCTCTTCGGAGGGGGGTTGATCGGTGGCTTCAGCATCAACCTATAAACATATGCATCTGTGAGTGTAATTTCAGAATTACTACAACCATACCCTACTCGCTTCTTCCAGTTCTTCGTTCGCTTGTTGCTCAAGATCTATGGGCTCTTCTTCATCTTCAATATCATCATCGAGCTCAATATTTAGGATGGAGGACTCTGATTGCGACTCCTCTGACGCAGATACAGAGCCCGCTGGACATATAGCAGTAGGGTGAATGTGCATGTGAGGGTTGTGACCTAGTTAGGTAATGCAAGGGACCAAACAGTTATGCTCTGGACCACAACTTGCCGACATTCATTTCGCTCCTTCAGCCCATGGCTTGGGCAAACACAGAGTCGCACGTTCGTCCAGACGTCGCAGAAATGGTTTCCTAGGATCTCTCGAAACGTATCAGGAGGGCCAATAAACGCTGCTTCAACCTCTCGTCCCACCGGAATGGACAATGTTCGCACATTCTGTGAACGTGTCGGTCGGCCTCCGATACGAAAACAAGTTGCGGTGTGTATTCGTACTTCATTCTCTCCTTTATTCTCATCCACCTGTGGTCTATAGTTCTTTTTGTTTGGATCCTGGGTCGCCTTCGAATTGGCTGCAGAGCAGACACAGCTTGAAAACGACCATTGGTCCAAAGAAGTCGGGAAGTTTATGAGCATCTGGACTTTCCGCGAGCCCACGTACGATGAGATCAGAAAATCAAAAGCCCGGGCCCAGGTCTCCGTACGTGAACTTTCCTTCGATCACACGATAAGCAACCCCGTGGATCTCACCTTGCCTTGCACAGCAATTTCACAAGTATCTTGAATCAGTCAAGGGGGGTATTTCTCAGTGGCCTATTGCGCTGCAAAATGTATCTCTGACAGCATCCGCATTCGTGGGTTCGTTCTACTACGATGCCAGCGAAGGCAGGCGACTTTGCTGGTCGATCTGTGCTTTGAACACTGCCATCTTTCTCATGTGGAAAATACCTCGCTTTAATCCATTCATGAACCGGGCCTTCACACATGATCCACTTTCTGGAAAGTCCTATACGCTTCTCACCAGTATGTTCAGGTCAGTGTTCGTTCGATGAGGTTTGTTCCTTGGTTAAGGTTTATATCAGTCACAAGAGTTTCTTCCACCTTGTCGCCAATTCGATGGCGTTGGCAAGCTTTGGCGAGTGCTTTATCACTCACTGCGTTCTGAAAATGACTGATTCGATTACCCGTAGGCGCTGCCGCGACGCACTACTTGTGTGCTTCCCCGTCTCGTGATCCAGACATAAGTGCCCAGTGGCATTTCCTCGCATTTTTTATTTCCGGTACGATTTCCCCTATCCAGAGCCCATCTTCCACACTGACCCTCGCGTTCATCAGCTGGGCTGTTCTCTGGACTACTCAGTCATGGCGTCTCTGTCAAAGTACTTTATCCCCGGTTTTTGTCACACCTTTCCAAAGAAGCCGCGGTGCGGTCGTCACCAGCAGCGTCCGCCCTTATTGGCGACGCAGCACAGCAAACACCCAGGAAAATCCTGCCTTCGTTGGGAGCATCCGGTGCCATCTATGCCGCAGTCACCCTCACCGCACTGGCTTTCCCGGATGCCCAAGTTCAACCAATTTTCCTGCCTATCAGCCTCTCAATCACCACGGGCGTGGGTGCGCTGGTGTTGGCGGATATGGTTGGCGTCCTTCGCGGTTGGCAGTGAGTTTGTTGCTTGCCTGACGTGAACAGTCGCTCACGGTCACACGCTAGGGTCTTTGACCATTATGCACATCTTGGAGGGGCAGCTTTTGGCGCGCTGTACTATGCGTACGGGGACGAGTTCTGGACTTTAATGAAGGAAATGTATCGTAAAATCGTTGGGCCTTACCAGGTACGAACGGATTGAGAGCACCCACTTCGTAGACCACGTTCCTGACTTACTAGACGTAATATTACTCACCATTCGTTCTTTCTTCACTCACGACACGCTGCAAAGACGCGAAACCAGCTCATTGTCCATTGAAGACCCACGGGAAATATCAATATCGTACAACGATCCGAGTGAAGAACTATCGATACATAAGGTTCCAACCGCTTTTCTGGAGGCAACACCGAACGAATTTTTTGACGATAACGCGCTCACTCGATGGCGATGCGCTTGGGCTGTTGCTCAGGCTGAGCCTTGGGGAATGTCACATTCAGCAATCCGTGTTCCATCTTTGCCTTGACCTCTTCGGGCTATGCGATTCTTGTCAGACAAGAAAAAAAGTGAAAACCAAATCTCTACGACGCTCACCTTGGTGCCCATGGGGAGCATCAGAGTGCGAGAGAATTTACCACAGGACCGCTCGCGGACGGTGTATCCGCGTTCATCTCGCTGCTCCCTGGTGCTGGTCTCACCCGAGACAGTGAGAAGGTCGTGGCTGACGTCGATGTTGACCTCGTCCGACTTGATGCCGGGCAAGTCGAACGTCGCGGTGACCGTGTTGGTCTCAGGGTTCTCGTGCACGTCCATTCTGCATCCTCGACGTTAGTCCTAGTCGGGGGTCACAAAGAGACAGGGGCTATTGACGACATACCTAGGCCTGGAGAGTTCACGCCGAGTTTCGGTGGTGGGAGCACCGCTGGGGCGCAAGAAGCGCGAGGAGAACGCATCGTCAAAGAGACGATCGAACTCGGAGAAAGGGTCGTAGTAGAAACGCATCAAAGACATGTGGCGAGTCGCTGGTACTTTGTGGATGGTGGTGGGCAAGGTTCAGGAGACGATGGACGCCTGGCAGAGAGGAGTGGGGGTTTATATACCCCCTCCTCCGGCGAGATCATTGCTGACGTCGATATTACGCTAAGAGCTCCTGTGCCAGTGATCATAGCCCCTGTCGAACGCCTGGAATCGATTACACGAGTCAAGAGTTGTGTCGCGGCTCTCCGCATTGCGAGAAACTACCGCCTAGAAACATGTGTAGAAGTTGGTCACTAGAGTATGCAGGGTATTGCAGAGATGCAAGACT
This sequence comes from Boletus subparvulus, assembly GCA_038092515.1. NCBI lineage: Eukaryota > Fungi > Basidiomycota > Agaricomycetes > Boletales > Boletaceae > Boletus > Boletus subparvulus. Next base: position 1,717 of record JBBPQL010000741.1, on the reverse strand, counting down.
GACGAGGCGGGTAGTATTGACAATGCTGAAGAACATGGCATTATTCGTCCCAGCGCATTGCAGAAGGGACCCAGTACGCTCTCCCGTGGTGCTCATCCTGGGCGTCGAGCCAACAGAGTCCATCGCGGAGAAGCATGTTTTCTAGCGCTGTTCTCGCCCGCCCGTACGTCCACCCACGTCGGTTCACCAGATTCTCCTCAACAATCCTCCCACCCTCCGCCTGTGCCTCTGCAAGGATAACCCCCTGATCTTCGTCCAGTTCCTTCACCACGCTCCGCACCATCTTCCTCCCTCCTCCGACGTCGATCACTTCGTAGCCGGCCCCGAGGGGTTGAAGCGTCTTGATACTTTGGACGACATCCTCCTCTGTGATCACCCCGCTCTCGACGCCCCGGAGTTTACTGACCATCTTGACCAACTCTCCCATTTCGATGAGACCGCCGTTCCGTTCCCGCGTGCTCACGCACACGTCCACGATCTGGACACCGAGCTCGTACTGCCAATCTCCCATGCCCAGCAGTTCTGCCCACCAACCGCCCTTTCTAGGCCCGGCGAGCGGGTCGACGCCGATCGAGGCGCACATGCGCTGAAATTCATGACGGAATTTCGGATCCCTTCGTATCGAGTCGCGGTGTGTTTTGGCGAAATGGGTGAGCGCGGTACGAAATTGCGCGAGCTGTGACTGGAGATGGTCGACTTGTGCTTTCGATAGCTCTGATGAGAGCGTTGCGAACGAGCGTTGTGATTCTTGTTGTCGTTCGAACGCTGCTAGACCGACGCCTCCCAGACGATGCATGGCGGAGTGTCAATGATGGGATGCGGCGAAGTCACTCGAAGAGCAGATAAGATAAGATAACGTAGTACCGTGGGTCCGATATTAATCCCGACTGGCCCGTTGCGATGTTCAACCGCCTACGTCTTCCCCCGACCACGATCACCCAGGAAGTACAACGCGAAAATGGGTCACTTGATAACGTTGGCAACGTATGTGACATACGCTCTAACTGGCGCAGCATCACTGACATTCTCCCCAGCTGGTAATGTTTCGGCCTCGAACGTGGTCATATCGCTGATCTTCCGCAGCTCCCTTAATCAATGGGCCCTAGATTTCCAAGTAAGACATAGATTCCATGCTGGGCGCTGCTCAATTTCGTGTAATAGGGAAACTACGAACGAATCATCGAGAGTATTGCCATCGCCAAACAACGAGGGGCAACCCTCAGAGTAGGTCCGGAGCTAGAGATCCCGTGAGTGTTAATGCTTCTGTGGCGGCCATGTACTCAGACAGAACAGAGGTTATGGGTGTTATGATCACTTCCTGGAAGGTTTGTGCTTGCTACTTTCCTTGTGTAAATGATCTGGAAGGTCGAGCAAAGGGGACACCGTGTTACATTCTTGGGAAGTGCTCGCAAAGATCCTTGCAGGTGAAGATACCATGGGAATCATTTGCGACATTGGAATGTCCGTGAATACACGACCTAAACGTCATGACTCACTGACGCGAAACCGTTAGGCCAGTCGTGCACAAGAACGTGATCTACAACTGCAGGGTGATCGTTCACAACAAGCAGATCCTGTTGATCCGTCCCAAGCTGTGGCTTGCGAATGATGGTAATTACCGTGAGATGAGATACTTTACACCGTGGATGAAGCATCGTGAATGGGAGGACCATTTCTTACCCAGAATCATCCAGGCGGTCACGAAACAGGTGAGGAA
>JBBPQL010000740.1:0-18082 GCA_038092515.1 Boletus subparvulus | reverse complement strand
GTAGCTTGGGGCAACTCCTGCCCTCTTCTTAGGTGAATATAGTCGTCTTCGTCCATCTAAGACAGCGGCTGAGCTTGGGGCAACTCCTGCCCTCTTCTTAGATTCTGTCACATCTCATTCAAGTTCTTGCATATGTAATATATCAAACTTGGCCCATCTCAGAGTGTTTGAGGTCTCACAATACCATCTACCCTAATTTAGTACTCCACGTGGTGAACTTTTGATCTGGGAGAGCACGGTTGTCCTGCTTTCTATACTAGTTAGGCTCCCTTCCCGAGAATTGCTGACACTGCGAATAAACCCGTGCCTAAATATGGTACCTTAGGGATCCCTTCACAAGCTCCATGATGTTCGGCATCTTCAGCATCCTCTGCCGTATTGATGCTCTTAAGCAGTCCCACTGGCTCCAATAATCTCCCATGCTGCTTATCATCTCCCTCCATCGTCGTCATTGTCATCATCGTCGGCTGCGGCGAACTTATCCATTTCTCGCCATCGTCATCAGCCGCAACGAACTCACTCATTTCTCATCATTTCCGTCATTGTTGTCTGTGACAAACTCAGCCATTTCCCTTGTCATATGTGGCGAACTCTCTTGGTTTGTCATCTTTGCCGTCATCATCTGCGACGAACTCAGCCGTTTCCCTCGTCGTATGCAGCAAACTCACTCGGTTTGTCATCTTCACCATCGTCATCTGCAACCAACTCAGTCATTTCCCCTCGTCGCACATGGTGAACTACTCTTTTTTCATCTCCGCCGTCGTCATCTGTGACGAACTCACCTGTTTCCTGTTGTCGCCCTTGTCATTGCCTACACTGAAGTTACTCATACTTCCTTGTCATTCTCCTCCTCACCCAACCCATTTGTTTCCTTTCTCTCCTCATCTGGATTTGTTCGCTTTCCGTGTTGTTGTTGTCTAGTTATTATTGCTTGGCTTCATATCTGCCATGCTGACAGTTCACCATCAGTGCTCACCATCTATACTTTCGGTATCGCTACCTGGACGAATCCCTCTTTTCTCCATGACACTTTTGAGCTTGATTTGTCCATATACATTCCCTTTGGACTGGATGTCTCAGTTAAGGCAACACGTAACCAAGGAGCTGAACTTGGCTCATTTAGCAGGCGGGTCAGGGTTCGTACTACATCCCCTTTGGACTGGATGCCACGGCTCATATTTCCCTTCGCTCAGTAGATCTGTCTGCATCCATGTCAGTGTTGTTGGAAATGCTGATTGATTTCTATTGCAGCTAGGTGAATAACCTCTAGCCAACCTGTGGGGCATGGCTATGAATCTAAAAATGTATGAATCTCAAAAAGTTGCTGATAACTCTCCTACCATGTTAGCCCCATTAAAGATAGTATGGAGTTAGAGTATGTTAAGGACTATATGCAGAAGGTAAAAATATTACAAGGTCATGTTGGATGTAACCTCATCGAAGTCAAAGTTGAAAAACAAGGAATCTAGGTCATTGTGGTGAAACCCAGTGAAAATATCATTGAATGCACTTGTGGCATCACCACCTATATTGAATCGATCATGGAACATGTCGGGGTTGTTGCTCATGTGGGTGGGTATGACAGCAGCTGCAGCAGCACTTGATGATGGAATAGCACCACATGTAATCAGAGTGGTGGCAGTAATTGACGAAGTGGAGGTGGATGACACAACACCCAATGGTGAGCCTGCAGTGCCAGATTGTGGTGGAGGGGCTACAGTGCCTGCGGTGCTGTTAGCAGGAACATCACTGTCGTCATTGCTGTCACCGCTCTCATCATCAGATGGCTGAATAACTGCACCACTTGTGGTTTGTGCCTTCTTCCTCGCTTGTGTAGGTCCACCATAGCTTCTTCTTTTCGTGCCTGTGTCGGAACGACTTTGACACTTGCGAACTGTGATCTTCCCATGTTCAATCTGCTCATCACAGTCATTCTCACGTCTTGTGTACTCCTCATCTGTAAGCTTTCTCCAATGAACAGTACCATTTTTCCATTTCCTCAAAAGGGACTCGAGGTCTGATCGTGATCGTGAACCCTCACTAAGATCTTTGAAGGGAATATTGCTAGGCCAACCGGTGATCTCAACTTTGTAGCGCCGGACTATTGTTGGCCAGAAATCCTTGTATCACATTTGGGTGTATTCATTACCCGTGATCTCGCCTAATAATTCCATGTCACATTTTACAGATTAGAGTTTTAATTGTGTAAGACAAACTTATGAAGCTTACTCAGAATCATGTTTTGTAATTCCGAGCGTACTGTGACTACACGCTCTCAGTGGTTGTGAGCAGCACCTTATGAAATGAGTCTCTGAACTTGAATGCCCATAAAACAGAACAACTTACCACGGATACCCTGAATTGAATAACCTTCCATTCAAGTGGTGAGATCTTGTTTGTCAATGCGCAAGTGGTGCCCATGAAATCAGTAAGACCTTCTGTCTCAAAATATATTGGCTGAAGGGTGATGTCTGTTGATCCACAAACAGCACACATTGTGGACTCGAGGCCAGTATGTGACCTCAAAGTATTAAGCTAGGAACAAACAACAAAAATTAGCATTATACACAACAGATGGATGCACTTGTGACAATACCTCTTTCCCGACACATTTGAGAGTCGCTGTAACATCATTGACATGTGATCTTGCCAAAGTATGGCGAGCAGTGTACTTAGCATTTTGAATTGGAGTGTAGTTTTCCACCAGTTGCCTTTTTTATTCGTTGGTCAGTGCTAAATACTCAGATTTTCGGCATTGGATGATGTCAACAATAAAATCTGAACCCATGACATCTAAAAACCAATGAGAATGATACAATCAACTTCCAAAGAAACAAATTTCCAAAGTACCTTTTCCAGTGCGAGAGGATTCCTCATTGGAAACCTTGGCACACCAGGCATTCCAAGTATTGACCGTTCGTCGGGTATGTAGCACTGATCGTCCCATGTGCAACTCCTTTTGAACACGTTGGATACTCTTGTGGTGCGTCGCAGCAAGATCTGCAATAGACTTGTCAATCTTTTCCCAGGTATTTCCCAGGTCCTCTTGATAGCATGCTGCTGCTTGACGGCGGTGCTCATTAATTACCTTGCATGCTTCTTTGGTGAGCAGAACATTCGCATGTGGTAACCTGAGCCATGAACATGAGTTTGAGGGGACATATGAAAAAAGAAAGACATACAATGGTGGTGAGGTCCCCGTCATTGCCATCGTGTCAGCAGCTAACACTGCATGTATATCAGCCATGATTGAGAGAGGGAGAACACAAGCATGTGGCCATGCCCAACAGCCATCTTATATATTCATTTTCACCCACAAATATAAGAAAACAAATTTGAGCTCATTCAATGGATGCAAGGATCTAGGACAGGAACAAACAGTAAAAAATAAGGGCAACTTTGGCGATGAGCAGGATCAAGAGTAATATCAGGATAATTTTACAGATACTAAACGAAGACGTCTGACGGCAAACATGTTAGTCGAGTGACAAATGGAAAGAAATAGTATTCCAGACCTTCACTAATGGCATATTCATGCCAAAGTCAGCGTGCAGAGCCATTTGCAGGTTCACCGCCTGCTCGTAATTTAAATTCCAGGATGAACTTTGGAGTGTCACCTCCCAACGGCTGCTGCACACGGTTGCAACAAGCTCACGGAGATGAGGAATGACCTGATCACTCAGGCCAAAGTGATCGAGCACAGCGTCAGTGTTGGGTCCAAGACTGATGATAGGGTACAGATTCAAAGTAGCAGGCTCAACTGTAGAGCTCATGCCAGAAGTTGCTTCCTTGAGTGCCTTGGTAACTTCATCAGCAGAGAAACGCTCTGCATTGCAGCGCTGACGAACCTGAGATCAGATCGTGGAAGTGGATACCTTCATGTCATTTTTGGCACCGCTAGGTTTGGCGCTGTTTGATATGACACGCTTGGAGCTGCTGGAACTTTGATCAACATAGTATGGCTGTGTGGAACACCGAATTCGAGTTCTGTCAGTGGCCGCTGGAGGCAGGAACAGTGGAGAGTCTAATGTGATGGATGGAGCATGAGCTACAAAAGCATTAACGTAATTTATATGTCCAAAAAAAAATAGAACATACAGGGAGGAGGGATGGGACCAATGCTTTCGATGTCACACAATTTGGTGAATTCATGTAGATGAGGAAGTACCATCTCTTGACAAAATCCCTGAATGAGGACAGCAATGCTCTCGCTCATCTTCTGTGGGGCAGCATGGAAAATGCGCGGGGTGATATACACATTGGCCACGATATCTTCAGGTCCAAGCTTTTGTTGAGCAGTGAATGCCGGGCAGCACAGCAGAACTGATATCCTGCCATCAAGACAGTCTTGCTGAACGACCTGCAAGGATGAAAAGACATGAGCATCCAGTATAAATAAGATATCAATGAAACAAACAGTGTCGAAGAGATCACAGGTGCACACTTCCTTAAAATCTTCATGTGCAAGTGAGAGCCTGGTTGATGTTTCTGTCTCCTTTCGGAAGCCAAAATATGATGGGTGGAGGCCACCTGGAGTTCATGTTTGGCTGTCAGTACTGTCAACATGAGCACCATTGTTACATGAGATGTACTCTTGTAGGTCGTAGCAAAACAAGGGTTGTCTCGAGGGAGGTACTCACAAAGAGACACTGCTTTCACAAGTTAACAACAAGTAAACAATCAAGTCAAAGGGAGTTCGAGTGTCTTAGGTCAAAAGCCGATTGCTCTTGGACTCTAGAGTATGCTGAATTGCATAGATCAAGAATGAGAAGTACAGTACATGCAGCAGACTACTTATAGCATAGAATGCATAAGTGTAGAAGGCTATGGAACAAGCAGGAATGTAATGAGTAAGCAGGAACACATATCCGATACGATAGAATCAGATAGTAAGACGAAGACTGTCCACAGATAAGAACAAGACAGTAAGCAACAATGAGTAAGAGATAACACCCCATCCAGTAATAGGAAAAGAAGAATGGCATGGGGTTATAGTTTGATAAACGCAGTGTTAGAAGAGTCCAAAAGGAATAGACAATGAATCCAATTGTACGAACATATACCGAAGAGAAGATGGGTTCAACAGTAAAAAGAGAACAGAAAGACACCATTGGTTAGGAGACAAACTGTAACATTACCCCCCTCGTACAATCGAACTCCAGGTTCAATCAAAACTCCTATCCGGAGTTAGAGGAACTCCCAAAGATATGGGTAGCCTGCTCAGGGGAAAGAACATTAATTGGACAATTGGCAATGACATGGCCTCCTCAATCGCATAGGTTACAAGTCCTGGCAGGGCAAAATCTGTCACTATGTTCCCATTGGCTGCAAAAGTTGCATTGGATAGACAAACAAGCGGTTTGAGGATGTCTGGGGGTGGAGAGATGACAGTGGGGACAGTCATATTGGGGACAGTCTTCTCGATAGTGGCCTGTACCAGAGCACCGAAAGCATTTGGTAAGGAGGGAAGCGGGGCGACGATAGAGAGGGGCAGAGGGAGACCACCCTCACTGGCAGACTGAGTGGAAGCCCAGAGGATGGATGGATGGATGGATCCTGACTACTCAACACAACACTGACTACCTACTATGCAGACGCCAGCCACTGTGCCAGGACCCCTGGCACCACTCCGAGGGGCTCCACCCCAGCGACTGCCCAGGACCTCATCCCACGGGTACATGTACCCCCCCTCTACTTGCGAACCTCCGGGTTCGCATATGGGAGACACAAGCCTGAGGGCGAGACTGTGAGAACGGACGCCCATCGTGCGAAAAATGGCATGTACAAGTGCAAAATGGGGATGGAGGCAGGTCACGGTAGCCTGAAGTAGGAGGTGGACGAGAATGAGAACAAGACTGATTAAAAAAGAAGGGTGTAGAATCAAAAAATGTAGGGTAATGAGAATGCGAACAATGTATGTGACGAAAGGGAGTACTAATGTGTGGGGGGGAGGTATTTTCTATATGAGGTGGTGATGGATGAGGCCTCTGAGTCCATGAATGGAGGCAGCGACGACGGGAGCAGAGGCTTGACCAAGGATTGTTTGATGAAGTGCATAGGGCCGAAAAATCCCATTTGAAGGGTGAGATGGTATGGCCTGGGTGGGTGAGTTGCTGGTCCATCTCGTCTGCCTGACTGTGTGCCATGGGCTGCTCGGGAGTTTCTTGGGGCAGTGGTGGTATGGGAGTCCGAGTGTCCAGCCACATAGGGACCATCCATGCATGTTTTTGCCTCGGTGGCCATCTCGCAGCAAGTGCTGCTTGTAGTGCTGGCATGCTGGCAGTTTGTGCTGCCACAAGACTGTCAAACCACTCCTCAGCAGTGTTCCCTGGTTCGAGCTGTAGGCGAAAATGCGAGATCCTCTTCGCATCTGACCAAGTGGGGGGTAGCACACTCTCATACCATTCGAACCACCTAGCAGGCTCTACTTTGTCGAGCCCGTCCCCTTGGAGCAGTGGGAAGATAGCAGGGACATAGTCTGGGTGGTCCATAGGCAGACCCATTCAGAAATAAGATGTGAGTGGGTACGAGGTGACACGATAGTGTGCCAGTAATACAAGTGTGGTGTTGCAAGGCTATTGCAGGATGGTGGGAGTGGGTTCCTGATGACAAGAGCTGGTGTGAGAAGATGACAGTAAAAATTGATGCCAGGTGACGAAAACTGATGCCAAACAATGAGAATGGATGCTGGACAATGGAAATGGATACCTGACAACGAAAATGGATTCTGGACAACGAAAACAGATGCCAGGTGACGAGACTAATGCCAGACACGAAAACGAATGCCAGAGGGCAAAAACAGATGCCTGATGATGAAAATGGATGCCAGAAGACGAAAACTGATGCCTGAAGATGAGAACTGATGCCTGACGATGAAAACGAATGCCCAATGAGATGATCTGTGCCAAAGAGACTACAAAAAAAAAACTGATGCCTGTACCAAAATCCAAGGCAGAACCACAGATGAGCTCCTAGAATGGGCTCGATCCCACTCTCATCACCAAATGGAGAGGGGCAGAGGGAGACCACCCTCACTGGCAGACCGAGTGGAAGCTCAGAGGATGGATGGATGGATCCTGACTACTCGACACGACACTGACTACCTACTACGTGGACACCAGCCACTGCGCCAGGACCCCTGGCACCGCTCCGAGGGGCTCCACCCCAGCGACTGCCCAGGACCTCGTCCCACGGGTACAACGAGTAATGGGAACATTGAGGAGGCAAGTGGGAGAAGAGACAACAGGGTGATTGTTACCAATTCGCACAACAAAGGACTGGTTATGGGCTACTGTGTCTTCGTCCAAGCCATATTCGGGGTCGACAGCAGTGAGGGAAGAAGAGACGTCAGATGGAGCAGGGGAGGATAGTCGTGCGAGCAAAGACAGGGTAGGAGAGTTTGGAGCAGGGACAGGGAGTGGAGATGGCAAGCGATGTGAAGGGAGTTTGGATTGAGAGATGTAACAATCACATTGTTCCATAGTCATGGTCAAAAAGATGTGTCGAAAAGTAGGATAAATGGTAGCAGGCAGGATTTGTTCAACAAAAGTGTGAAACCCATGAAGATGAAGGATAGATAGAATTCGGTTTGGGAGTCGAGTGATTGCCATTCGCAAGGGAATGCCAAAGTCTGCCAGTAAGTCTTGTGGGGCGGAGAGAGGATGGTAACGTTGGGTGGCAGAGACATTGTGGAAAAGGCAAACCAGCTCTTGGCAAATCAAGTCCTCATGGAAGAGAGGAAGGTCCTCGACAGCATGGAGGACGATGGGATTGGTGAGGATGGCAGCATAAAGCGAATGGGCGGCAAAGGTAGGTAAATAGATAGGAAATACTCGACGTAATCGAAGCAGGAAAGTAGATGGTGAAGAAGATAGAGACAAAGAAGAGATTGAGGATGATAGAAATGACATAGTGGTCAGGGAATAGGACAAAGTTCATTTGCTAGGGGGGTACTTCATGTAGAGACACCACTTCCTAGGAAGGAGAGAAAGAGTGAGAGAATGAGAAACTTAGGTGATACCACAAGTTCTTTTGTACTCTTGGAGAACAGTGGGAGCGTGGCAGAGATTAAGTTCAGATTCCCAAGTATTTTCAGAAGAAGGGTATCCTTTCCACGTGGTCAGGTACAATCTTTGGCCTGGAGTGCCTTTGTGGGAAACGATATGATCGACTTCGTATTCTTCCTCAGCATCAATTAGGTCAGGAGGAGGTCGGGAGAAGGCAGGACCATGTGCTTCAGTCCATTGATAAGAAGATAGAAGGGTGGCATGGAAGACATCATGGATCTTCCATGGGGGAGGAAGACAGAGTCTGTATACCAAGGAAGATAGTACCTGAGCAATTTCAAAAGGCCCATGGTGTTTAGGTGCAAGCTTCCAGGAGGGGTAGGGAATTTGGAGATTAGTAGCCTCTAGCCACACTTTATCTCCAACTTTCCATGGGGAGAACTTTCAAGAAGATCATTCCATCATGATCCACTGGGCAGATTCATGTGCTGCCAAGGCTTCTTTTCTGGCTGAGTCTAAGGAGGAAAGACAACTTTCAAGGGCAGGGATGAAGGTCTTCCCAAGAGGGGGATAAGTTCGAGGATCATATCCGAATAGAAGAAAAAAGAGAGAGACTTTCGTTGAGCTATGGGGAACCGAGTTGTGTTGGAATTCAGTGGAAGTGAGGAATCTAGACCATTGGTGAGGGTTATTGGCGCAAAAGATCCGAAGGTAAGTCTCAACTTCTTGATTGGTTCTTTTGGTTTGTCCGTCAGTTTTTGGGTGATAGGCAGTGGAGAGGCGGACATCATATTGAAGGATTCAAGCAAGTTCTCTAGTGAAGGCCAAGGTGAATTGGGAACCATGATCAGAGATAATGGTGTCATGAAGTCCGAAACGTTTGAACACATGGTCGAAAAAGGGTTGGGCAATTCCATTCACATCAACAGTCTTAGAGCAGAGAACCAGTATTACCCCCTTCATAAGGCCATGGTCGACCACGACCATGAGGGAGTCATAACCATGAGAAAGGGGGAGGTCGGTGACGAGGTCAACAGAGAGCTGCTTGAAGGGGAGAGGAGAGGTGGATGAGATAGGTAAAAGTGGCGGAGTAACAGGGTGTGTACGGGCCTTGTTCTGCTGACAAACAGTGCAGCCAGCAACAAAGTTGTTGACAAAGACAGAGTGGCCTGGCCACCAGAAGTCGTGCTCCACGACAGCCTTAGTGCGGAATCATCCAAGGTGACCTGAGAGGGGGGACGAATGGATGGAATGTAGCAGAGAGGAGCGAGCGGAAGGTGGAACATACATACAATCCTTGTAATACAGATGTCCATTATCAAAGGTCCAGTCAGCAAGGGAGGAGCATGGAAGAGGGGAGTGTCATCAGACAAGTTTTGGATGGCATGGAGTACAAGGGGGTCAGTTGAGGAAGAGGACTGGATGTGACGGGCAAGGGTGAGATCAAGGGCATTAATAACCGCAGGAAAAGGAACAATAGCAACGTCAGCATTGTCAAGGGAGGTGTCAATCTGATCTCAGCGGGAGAGGGCATCGGCAGGGGCAAGCTTTGCACCAGGGAGGACTTTCCAGATGATATCAAAGTCTTGTAGGAAGAGGGACCAGCATGCTTGCCAGTGGGAAAGTTTGTGGGGGTCCTTGATATAGGACAGGTTCTTATGGTCGGTGATGATGGTAACCGGGTGAGACGTTCCCTGGACATACTGTTGCCATTCCGTGAGGACAAGGATGACCATGAGGAGTTCACGATCATAGATGTTGTAGTTTCATTCAGCAGGAAGGAAGGTATGAGAAAAGTAGGCACAGGGGTGGGAATCACCATTGGTATCAGCCTGGAGCAGGATGGCACCAGCTGCGAACAAAGAGGCATCGGTCATGATCAAGAACAGATGAGTAACATCGGGAATGGACAAGACAGGCCCAGAGGAGAAGGCAGCCTTCAGGGTGTTGAACATGCATTGTTGGAGGAGGTCCAGGCCCACGGTTGGTCTTTCCTGGTAAGGAGGTTGAGTGGAGCAACGACATGGGAAAAGTTTGGAATAAATTTGCAATAGAAGTTCACAAATCTGAGGAAAGAGCGAACACCTTTAACAGAAGCAGGGGGTTTCCATTCCTTGAAGGCAAAAAGCTTGACAGAGTCCATTTCGATCTTTCCTTGGCCAATAATCATGCCAAGGAATTCTATATGAGGTACATCAAAGGTGCATTTGGAAAGCTTAAGGGACAATCCATGTTCATGAAGACGAAGTAGAATACGTCGAGTGCATTCATGGTGAAGTGTGAGGTCCCCTTGGGTGTGAATACCCAAGTCATCCATGTATATTTTCAGCCAATGCTCAGCAATCATATCCGCAAAGATGTGGTTCATAAAGGACTGGAAAGTGGGCAGCCCATTGCAAAATCCAAAGAACATGATGGTTGGTTCAAAGAGTCCAAAAGGAGTGATGAACACTCCCTTCCACTGGTCCTCTTCTCGAATGCGAATGTTGTTGAATCCCCATCAAACATCGAACATAGTAAAAATCGTAGAGTCTTTCATGTCATCGATCAATTTGGGAATAAGGGGTATGGGATATGCATTGCGGATGATATGGGAGTTCAGGTAGCGATAGTCCTGGTAAGGGCAGAGGGAGCCATCTTTTTTTGCAACAAAGAAGAAAGGGGCGGCTTGTGGGGACTTGGATGGGACGATTCTTCCAGTCTTGAGGTGTTCGTCAATGAAAGCTTTGCATGCTTCCTGTTCTTTTGGATTAAGGGGGTATACCTTAGTGATCTTTGGAACAAATAATGGCTTAAGATCGATGGTGTGATCGTATGATCGATGAGGGGGAAGGAGGTTATGGGTTTTCTCAGAGAATACATTGTCTAGGTCAGAGCACCAGTCAGGAATCTTCTGGTCAGGGGTTTTGGCAGCTTGGGCCAACTTGGTAGACAGCGTGATCTTATTGAGGTGTTCACAATAAGGGTCCGTCTGAGGGAGGTGCTCACGGAGAGACGCATCATCCTCAGACAAATATCGTTGGGAAAAGAGTGAAGAAAGTTTCATGTCTGTGTCGAATCCAAGCCATCAGAGTAGGTACTGTTGAGAGGTCAAGTCGTCATCATTGTTAGGAGTGGGGGATCTGGAGAAGGAAAGAGTATTACTTTTCCAGTCGATGCAAGGATTGTTAGACTTCAGCCAGGGCATCCCTAGGATGATTTGTCTTCATCCTAGGCTAACAACCATAAGATCTAGGTCTTCAGAGCTATGGGGTAAAACCATGCGAATGTATGCCTTCCAGAGGATTGTTCCTCATTGGTTAGCAGTACCATCCACGTTGAAGGCATGGATAGGTTGAGGGAGTGTCTTAAGGGGGAAATTAGCGAGGGATAAGAGTCTGAGGTCAATGAAATTTCCAGTGGCACCGGAATTGATGAGGGCAGTGGTTTCGACGGTTTGTTGTCTGACAAGTAGCTTGATAGGGAAACAGAGAGTTCATTCATTGGCAGAAGCTACAAGTACATGGGAGATGTTATGAGAAGGCAACATCAAGGTGACTTCTCTATTCAAAAATCCTGAGTAGACACAACAGAAATCTCTTCCTTAGGTTCTTCGTAACACATTTGGAGTACTTGAAGGATTTCTGTCTCATTCTTTCCCTGAGTCTTTAGGGAATTGACATAGGCTTCAATGGGCAAAGGAGTTTTAGCAGGGGTAGATGTGGTTGGGGCTTTTGTCTTGGTAGAGCATATGATCTGCAGACGGAGGTAGGCTCTGGTCGGAGCATTCCTAGCGTTATTACACTTGTTAGCACTGTGAGCCTTCTTCCTGCAATGGAAGCAGAGTCCTTCTCTGATGCATCTTTCTCATTCTGTAGGAGTTAGCTTAGAGAGTGAGATGGCATCAATGTCCATGGCATTGGGGTCATGAGTGGTTCTGGGGGAATGTACTGTGGAAGGGAGTCATCCGCCCTTTAGAGCAAGGATACACATTTTCTGGACATGGAATACTTTAGCTTGTTTGATCCATTTTGCGACGGTGGTAGGGATTGAAGACATAGAGAGTATCATGGTAGCAAGCTGTTGGTCGAGTCCGAGGGAGAACTGATCGATGAGGTAACATCATTGGAGATTCCCACCTTTGAAGCGAGATTCTGGAAGTCAGTGATATACATATTTCTGGAATCCGTCGTCCATAATCCCATCAGGGTGTTTGAACGATTTCTAGGCAAGCTTGGTGAGCTCAAATCTAGCAGTGGCTTTGGTGTCGTAGGGAAAGAAGGTGGATTCAAAGTTCGAAGCGAATTTGTCAAAGGTCTTTTCAGAATTGGCGATAGAAGTATCCACCATCTTGTCATATCACATTTCAGAGAAAGAGACTCTGTGTCCCTTGCTCATCTTGTTGAGAGTGGTCATGACCTTGTCAATGTCAGAGATGTAAATCAAAGAGTTGATAGAGAAATAGGCCTTCATGGCCTTAATCCATCGTACAGTGTCAGCAGACCCCTAGAACCCCAAGACAAAGCGCTGTGCCTCCAGCACCACCAAGGCAACCCTTCATATCCCCTGCACCACTAGTAACCCCAGTCACACCCATGTCCACCAAAGCCACAGAACTTAAGGCGGCCCTCCCCGCAGATTTTTCAGGAGAACCTGGGGTGTCGAGGTCGAAGGCACAATGGTTGAAGGTTCCAGGAAAGATGGTCGTTCTTCCTCGTCACTGGGGTCACTGGCTCGTAGCCCATAGGCTCGTCTCAAGTGTCTGTAAGAAATGTTTTGGAGTGGTTGGTCCTACTCCTAGATAGGAGGGACGAAAGGAGATTCTTGATCTTTTGTTACGCGAGACATACTCTTGTAGGTCATAGCAAAACAAGGGTTGTCTCGAGGGAGGTACTCATGAAAAGATGCTGCTTCCTCAAGTTAACAACAAGTAAACAATCAAGTCAAAGGGAGTTCGAATGTCTTAGATCAAAAGCTGATTGCTCTTGGACTCTAGAGTATGCTGAATTGTGTAGATCAAGAATGAGAAGTACAGTACATGCAGCAGACTACTTATAGCATAGGACGCATAAGCATAGAAGGCTATGGAACAAGCAGGAATGTAATGAGTAAGCAGGAACACGTATCCAATATGATAGAATCAGATAGTAAGATGAAGGCTGTCTGCAGATAAGAACAAGACAGTAAGCAACAATGAGTAAGAGATAACACCCCATCCAGTAATAGGAAAAGAAGAACGGCATGGGGTTATAGTTTGATAAATGCAGTGTTAGAAGAGTCCAAAAGGATTAGACAATGAATCCAATTGTATGAACACATACCGAAGAGAAGATGGGTTCAATGGTAAAAAGAGAACAGAAAGACACCATTGGTTAGGAGACAAACTGTAACAACCATGACAAAGAAGTGCACGAGACACTGTGCGATGGTAAAATTCTCCTTGAATAGTGTGCTGCACAAGCCAGCAACACTATCAGGTGCATATACATAACTGGTCTTGCGGCAGTGCTGGTATCTTCTCTTTTGCACCGCCAGCTTTCTTCTCCTTCCTAGCAGGACTGGACACCATCAGGAACAGAAAGGAATGGAAAGAAGTGCTTTGACATGCCCATTTGAAGTACTAGTAGCACTAGCTTGTACGTTTGCTGTGTGTACCTAATTGGTTTAGTCATTGCTTGCGACACTTGCGTGTGAACGTTTAATGTTTAAACTCCACTGGGAGGTGGCACAGTGAATGCATTGAATAGAATGAATGTTCTGGGGCAACACCTGTACTGAAACGACCAACACTCACTAAGAGCACTAGTAGTTCAAGTAGTGACAATAGAGGTGGACTGGTAGCTCCTAGCGATGATGGGAAATCTCCAAGAGGACAAGACTGAGGTCCTCCTGGCGCTCTATTGAGGCTTTACATATATACTACACAGGGGTTTGGCAATGTGTACACTAGATCAAACGATATGCTATGCTCCATGACTCCTCCATGAGTCATACATGAGGATAACAGGCGTATCAGTACAGCCATGTAATGGAAGAGAAGCTAACCATGAGGGTAAGGTGAGGTAGGCAGTGTGCATGTGTGAGTCATGAGGCGAACATGTGTGAGGCTGCGTGCCATGTGTGATTGGTGAGGCTGACATGAGGTGAGCATGTGGCGAACATGAGGCACACTGCAATACACATGGTACCCATGAGGTGAAAGGGTCTGGACTGTGAAGGGACTTGAGCATTCGTTGGTTTCGGGTGATAGGGGCTAATAGATAGGGGCTAAATGCGAAAGTCGCTCTAGAAAATCAGGAAAAATAGGGAGAAATCTGGGAAAATTAATATGGATCTGTAACACTATCCCCTCTCTAAGGATTGACTTCCAGGCAATCAGTGTATGGATTGTAAAGCTTGGTATGCTCACTGAACATCATCTGGAGGTTGATTCAGGGATTTCTTTCATGAAACAGGTCCAATGCTGCTTTAGCATTTCCTAGATTACCCTTTGGTTCCCATATGCAATCTTCTTCGGTGTAACCTTTCCAATGGACTAGGTATTCCATATGTTGGCCTTTCTTTTGGACATCAACAATATGGTCTACTTCATATTCGATTTCTCTGTCCTCAGTGACTTTCACTGGGTCAGGTCGAATAGTTGTTTGTCCTTCTAGCAGTTCTTTGTATGGTCGAACACAAGAAATATTTACTACTGGGTGAATGTGCATTGTTTTTGGTAGATGCAATCTGACAGCGTTATCTCCCACAAGCTTTGTGACATCATATGGTCCTAGCCATTGTTCTGTAAGTTTCTTGGAAGCACGTGTGACTTTTAGATTGTCGGTAGAAAGCCAGACTTTATCACCGATCTGATATTTAGGGGCAATTGATCTATGTTTGTCTGCTTGGACTTTCATCTGTTCTTGTGCTTTCTCTAGATTGGCTTTTGTTTGAGCTAAAGTGTTCTGCATTATTGTGGTGAACTTTTCTGCAGCAGGGGCTTTAGTGATTCTTTGCTCAAAGCCCATTCATGGACTATAGGACCGTGTCACTTCAAAAGGTGATTTCTGGGTAGAAGCTTGTTTCTTGGTGTTATAGGAGAATTGCGCTATTGGTAGCCAATCAACCCATTCATGTTGTTTCTCCGCTGTGAAGAGACGAAGGTACTGTTGAAGATCTCTGTTCATCCTTTCTGTTTGTCCATCTGTCTGTGGGTGAAATGCGGTGGAGAGTTTTGATTGGATGCCTAGCCGTTTACATAAGTCTCTCATGACTTGTGATGCAAACTGTGGTCCTCGATCTGATACTATGCTGCTGGGAAGTCCATGGTTCTTCCATACATTATGGAGGTAGAGTCAAGCAGTGTCAAGAGCTGTGGTTGTTTTGTTGCAGGGAATAAACTCTACTTCCTTTGAAAAGCGATCTACTACTACTAGGATTGAGTCAAACCCATTGGACAATGGTAGGTCTGTGGTAAAGTCTGCAGTGACTTCCGTCCATGGGGTGTCTGGTAATTTTAGGGGGTGAAGCTTTCCTGGCGGAGCAAGATTAGATGGCTTCATTCGAGTGCATCTTTCACATCAGTTTGTGTATTCCTTGATGAATGTACTCATTCCAGGCCAAGTATAGCTTCTTTGAACGAGTTCTAGTGTCTTTTCTCTACCTGAATGTCCTGCTATTGGAGTGTCGTGGTGTAGTTTGTCGATATCTAAGCGCAATGCTTGATCATCAGGAACATAGATCTTTCCATTTTTGTCATAGAAGACCCGATCTTTGAGTACGTACTTTTTCTGTAATGGAATGAGATCTGGTTCCTTAAGATCAAAAAGGATATCCTTGATTGTGTCGATGATGATGTCAGCATCCGTTGCAATGTGTACTTCTGTAACACTACTAATCTGTTCTGGTGGTATGACAAGTACCTTGTATTGTCTTTTTTGATTCCTATTGCATGGTCTTCTCGTCGTGACAGAGCATCTGCTTTTCTCATGGTTGCACCAGCTTTGTGAAGCCATTTGAAGTTGAACTGGCTGAGATATTGGGCCCATCTAGCTTGACGTCGATTGAGATCTTGATGTTTCATAAACCATTGTAAATTTGCATGGTCATTCCAGATCTCAAACTGGTGGTGTGCACCTTCTAGATAGTGTTGCCATTGTTCCAATGATCTGATGACACTAAGCATTTCTTTGTCTGCAACTGGGTAGTTACATTCTTCCGGGGTCATTGAGTGAGAGGAGAACGCTACTGGATGCCATTTTCCATTTTGTTCTATGGAAAGTACTGCTCCAGTGGCAAAGTCTGAGGCATCTGTTTCTAGGCGAAAGACTCTATCATTGTCAGGATAGGCGAGGATAGGGGCTGTGGTGAAGCGGAGCTTCAGGGTGTCGAATGCTATCTGTTGAGCCTCTTTCCATGCAAAGGGGGTATCTTTCTTTGTCAGTTCATTCAAAGGTTGTGCGACTTGTGCATATCCTTCAATGAATCTGTGGTAGAAGTTTGCTAATCCAAGAAAGCTTCGTACTCCTCTGACCATTTTAGGCATAGGCCATTCCTTAATGGCTTTTACCTTGGAATCATCCATTTTGATCCCCTCTCTAGAGACTATCATGCCAAGGAATTCCACTTCTTGGACGCTGAAAGTGCATTTCTCTGGTTTTGCAAAAAGATCATGTTCTTCAAGACACTTTAGCACTTTCTTTATGATCCTTTCATGTTCCTGGATATTGTCTGTCTTGGTATAGATCATGAGATCATCAATGTAGATCACCATGATGACATCCATGTCCGAGAAGATTTCATTCATCATTGTTTGGAACGTGGCTGGTGAGTTGCATAATCCAAAGTACATTACCACGGGTTCAAAGGATCCTCGATGACAAACGAAGGCAGCTTTCCATTCATCGCCTTCTTTGATACAAACATTATTGTATCCCCATTGGAGATCTATCTTGGTAAACCATTTCGACCCCTTTAGTTTGTCAACAAGTTGAGAGATCAATGGGAGTGGGTAATTGTTCTTTACTGTGTGTTCATTCAAGTATTGATAATCATGTACCATGCGTTTACGTCCATCTTTCTTTGGAACGAAGAATACTGGGGAGGTTTGTTCTGATTTACAGTGACTCCAAAAACCCTTTCCATACTAACCTCAATGGTGGTGCGTGCAGCGCACCACCAAACACCGTGGGAATCGCGCTTAGCCTTGGTGGAGTTAAAGGTAGACAATACTCTTGGCTAAAAGATCGACCCCTGGGTCATGTGATTTGGTTCACACGCCGCTGAGATATGGCCAATCCAAAACAGTAATATCATGGAAAGGGTTTTTTCACTTTTGAAATATAAAGGGTATTTGGATATTATTAGTACTTGGTATAGCCTTCTTTTGCTATATGCACTCCCTGAACCCTCCTAGGCATATTTTCAATCAAAATTTGACACTTCCAACTGGTATCCTATCCCACTCCACTTGAACCCTCTCCTACAATTCAATAATCCTATTTGGGGGATTTTCATACTCTGCAAGCCTGCTCTTGAGCCAGCCCAAGAGATGTTTGATAGGGTTGAGGTCTAGCCTTGAATTCATGCACTTCTAGCCACTCCTTGACCATTTTGCAGGTGTGCTTGGGGTCATTATCCTACTAAAAGGTGATGTCAGGACCATTGAAACCATAATACTCCAGGGTTTCCTGGGGTTTATCATTCAAAATCTGAAGATAGAGATTCCCATCCATCCTATCATCCATCCTAACAGCAACAGCAACACCCTCTCAAGTCATATGGCCCTACATTCTCCTCCAAACTTGAGAGTTCCATCAACCAGTCTATCACAAAGTTTCTCACCTGCCCTTTTCCATGTCCATTTACATTCATCTGACCCTAGGCAATTGATTTTAGTCTCATCAGACCATACTACCTTTTTCCCATCCTCTACAGTGTAATCCTTGTGGGCATAAGCATAGTCCAAGTGAGCTTTGCAATGTCTAGCAGAAAGAAGAGGGCATTTGGACTTCACCATGGACTTCATACCAGCTTTCTTCAAGTGGAAATGGATGGTATTTGTGGAGAGAGGCTGGATGATGATATTGTCAAGGACTTTGGTCACTTGAACAGTG